>JAWDEX010000023.1:4732139-4806596 GCA_035221805.1 Trichilia hirta
CAAAACAAAGTCTAATGTCTAGTTTGCCTCCAACTTCTTTTTGTTTGGCTTAAGAAGAGAAATCTGCTTAGGTCCTGCAACACTCCTTTATGTCCTTTTGTTTTGTTAAAATATCAACTATTGCCCCTGTGTCTTCACGTATTATCAGATATGTGCTCGGATAAAATGTGCAAGAGAAAGAGAGGAAAGATTAAACGGACTGTTTGTGAAAAAGGATTCAAGCTCTGCCGAATTTCCGGACCAACTTTTTGTGGACACTGCTGTCTATTCTAGAAATCGATGCTTCCGTTTAGCTCTATCTTCAAAGGCGGGGAAGAAGTCTATCCTTTTACCCACTGCACGTTTCAAATGGAAGAACATGGTATGAACATTTATTGTCTTAAGATTTTCTAGTTTTATTAGTTAGCAAGTTTTTCTTTCTATTCCAGAACGTAGGGAAGGAGCTCTATGGATGCTCCTTTAGTTTTATAACCTTCAAACAAAAATTTTTCTTGATTTCTCAACCATGAAGCAAAAAAATGACATATATTAGTAAATTTTGCTCACCACGTTTTGGATGAACACTAGCCTTGTAGAATGGCATGTCAAGGACATGCAGAGTTGCTGACCACAATGTTTACCAAATATATATATATATATATATATATATATATATTGCTGAATAACAGAGTGAAGAAGACATGTTCATGGCTTCCTTGATCTGCAATATGGATACCGGCTCAGAGAAACTTTTAGTGTTCAAAATGGAGTTAGATTGTGTTAAGACCCTGCACTTTCACACAGAGGTAGCTTTGGACTCTGCATTATTTTCACAGTTGAGATACCTTGCAGTGTAGATAAACTATGGATCAAAAGGTAATCTATTCACAAGTGAAATTCTTTTCTAACGCAGCATCATAATAATTTTGAAAGATATTGTTGCGCTTCTCAAGAATTTGCATCCACTGCCTGTTCAAGTGATGTTTCAACTACGTACTTCATGGGGAAGTCACCATTCCCGGCTTTGGACAAATATGTAGAATGTATCGCTTCCACTGGAAATGTGTCTGGTATTGTCATGTCTATGTTGTTTTTTTACATTCAGAGCAACTTATTTGAGCATGTTGGGAATTTAAGAAATTGATACCCTAACTTTCTTTTGGTGGATTTTTTTTGGGGGGGTGGGTGGTAACTCAATTTAGATATTTTAAGGTAGATGGTTCATAGGTTAGCTTGAATTACCTGGTGAAACGTTCTCATAGGTTGAGCTGAGGAGGTTGGACTCACCGCGTGAATTTTTCAAAATTTTACTATGCAGATGTTTGTGGCAGTTTTTTAGCTAGTTATGTTGTGCTCTGTTGGAGAAATTGCATCCGGGTCAATTTGATCTTCAATTTATCCATTTTCTCATTGAATCAATTGCAAACTGTTATCAACTTGTTTGTGTAGACAAAGTGCCACCCTTTTCTATTGTCTGTTCTTGCCTTAACAATGTTGTCATAAAATAGTAGAGGTACTGCATATATTCTCACCCATTTCATTGTCACCTTGCTGATAATTTGCTGAAATATAGGAAAAATACGAAGCTGGTATTGGTTCTCAGAGTATGGACTGGTTGTGTACAGTATGTCAAGAAATAGATACTGTGAGCGAATTGGAAGAGAGCACAAAAGCAATCATGGTAAATCTTATTTATTTTTGCATCTGTTAGTTGTAAACAAATCTTTTACTTTTCTCCAATTTAACCTTATTATAGTTAAATTGATTATACATGCATTTTGTGCAAATAATCCTCATATCTGCCAGTATATGTCATGATACCACATTTCGTAAGCTCTAGGCTGACCATTTTGAATATCAACAAGATGTTGGAAGGTTGTTTAGTTAAAAGATATTCATATTACCAAGCACTTCCACTTATTCTGTGTGTAACATATGAAACTGATAAGAATCAACATTTTGTTGGTACAGTGATGTATGTTGTTGATCTGCAGAGAGCTGTTTATTATCAGAAATGTCATGATCCAGATTGCAGTGGTACAATTTCATTTGATCTTTTTCATCAATTTATAAATTTTCATATCCTTCTAATATCTGTACGATCCATTTGAAATTAATTTTATTGATGTCCCCAGGTTACCGGTCCCCATTTCGTCCAATTCCAATGGACACCGTCCCTGATTTGGGACAGATGGTGCATCATGGAGGTTTTTCACATAACAACACAGAATACCAATTTGTTGACAATTATGAGGAACAGGATTTGCTTTACAATGATGAACATGATTCAGAGAGTTGCGCTAAAGATTCATGGTGGATCGAAGCCATTAAAGTTGCGGATGATATTGAAAATGAGCAGAAAACATGGGAGCTCAGCAATGTGGTTGGTTTACTTTTAAGTATTACCTTATTTATGGCTACTTTAGTTGATCTCAACTCAATGCCCAATTCATGCATAAATATAAGTGAGTGTTTTGTGTAAAAGAATATAAGCCACAACCACGAGTTCTCTGAACCAGTAGCCAGATAGGATGAACAATGCAAGTACTGTCGCCTTGAATGAAGCTATAAAGCGATACTTCCTTGAGGTTCACATGATCTAAAACCATGCAACCCTGTCCAGTTCCATTCGTCTTCTAACCTAAGTTTGATAATTTCTTTCTGAACTACTAACAGGTGAATACTGATGACGAAGACGACAAGTGGTGGATGGCTGTGGAACAAATGGCATCCGAGGCTGAACTAATGCGCTGCAATTAATTTAACTATTCAAGTGTATGGTTTATTATATATTAGGATTTAGATTGATATAACATTTAGTGATGGAAAGCTAATGCTTCTGCCGGCTTTTCCTGTTGAAGGATAAAGTAGACATCCCTGATGACTACTGCGGAAAGTTTGGTGACAAGTAGAATACCCAATTACTTAAAGCAAGACACAGTTGGGTTTGTCAGAAATAATCTCCCAAAGGATCAATGATTTGTAAATATCACTGCAAAATTATCCGCAAGCAAGTGTGAGATGGTCAAATGGATTTTACAAGCTCAACAAGTCAAATGGATGTGCATGTTCTGCTTGTAGAAATGGCCGGTGAATGGTGACCATAAATTGTTTATGAGACAAAAATGTATCTCAGTTGCCGATTGTTATGTATGTGCCTTGAAAATCACTTCTTACAAGCCTTAATTGTAACCAGTTAATATTGGGCCTAGAAATTTTTTTCCTAATTTGGTTCTCCATATATACGTAAATATTTGTGCGCGAGTTAAACCCTTATTTTCTCATCTATTCTTTGTTCATAATTGCACCATAGGCAATTGTCTAAAATAGCTGAGTGAATGAACCGTTAGGATATAATAGTATAAGTGAATAAACGCCTACTAAAAAATAAAAATGGGATTTTGAAAATAATTGCGTCGGAAAATAAGCTTAAAGAATTAGGCAACACAACGAAAATGTGATTATATATAAATATAATCTAATAGATAACGTAATATTAATAATAAATTTTTTTATATAAACTCTATTCATATAAATTAAATTAGTATGTCAACTACATGCATTAATTTCTTCTCCTGAATTGGTTATCTTTTTTATAAAATTATAATATATAGATAACTAAATCGACAGATAGATAATAATATATTGTTATTATATTAATTTATATAGATGAATTTATATAAGATTTGACAAGTAAAATATTTTTATTGGGACAAAGGAGTGTATAGTGTGTTGTGTACTTCAAATTTCAAAAGCATAGTTTGAATGAAAGGTTAAGTTCTCTCGCCTGCTTAGTTTGGGCTTGGGGGTATGATTATAATTAAAAAAATATTAAAAATTTTATAATTCTGTATAGAATGGAATGGCTGAAAATTGTTTTTATACGTTCTTCCGTTATAAACGTTCTTTTAAAAGATTTTTCTTCTTATATTTTTATTTGAAACAAGAGTCGTAGGTATATAATTTTATAAATCAAATAAGAAAGGTTTTTCTACCAATTTAGATATTTTAACACATAAAATCTTCTTTCAGAAAGGTTTTTTCTAGGAATTTAGATATTGCAACTCAAAAGTCTTCTTTTAAAAACAAAAACACACCCACACGAAGTTCTGTTCTCCTCCCCTGGTGATTGCCACAAATTCATCTTCTTCACTTCCTTCTCTTTCTGTTTCTCCATTCGCTTCTATTTAAAATTCCAAGCATCATAAATGGCTTCCATATCCAACATAACAAATCAGACTCCCTACAACACAGGAGACCCGATCTTCATATCTGCTGACTCAATTCATTCAATCCTCTCGCACCACTCTTTAATTCAACATTTCCACTCTTCTCTGCCCAAAGTTTCACTTACAACCCAAACTCCTATCCGTCAAAACCACGCCATTTCGCCATCCTCCTCTCTCCTTGTCATGCCGTCCTGGTCTTCTTCCCCCTCACTTCCCTACATTGGCATCAAGCTTGTCACTTCGTTCCCGCAAAACTCCGAGATAAACTTACCTGGAATTCACGCAAGTTACGTGCTCTTCAGCTCGATTACTGGGCAAACTTTGGCTTCTATAGATGGTACTGTATTGACACTTTATCGAACATCTTGTGTGTCCGGATTGGCTTCAAAGATTTTGGCCAGAAATGACAGTGAAGTCCTCGTTATGATTGGTGCCGGTGCTTTGGCACCCCATTTGATCAGGGCCCATTTGGCAGCAAGACCCAGTTTGAAGAAAGTAATAATCTGGAACAGAAGGGTGCAAAAGGCAATTGATTTGGCTGAGAATTTGAGACAGTGTGTTGGTTACAGTGGGGTGTGTTTTGAGAGCAGTGAGAAATTGGAAGAGATTATTGAATTGGGTGATATTGTGAGTTGTGCAACGAATTCCGAGATGCCACTGGTGAGAGGTGAGAAATTGAAAGCGGGAGCTCATCTGGATTTGGTTGGATCGTATAAGCATACAATGAGAGAATGTGATGATGAGGCAATAAAGAGAGGGAGAGTGTTTGTTGATAATGATGCTGCGTTGATCGAAGCAGGGGAATTGGTTGGTGCTTTTGAGAGGGGAGTGATTAAGAAGGACGATATTGTGGGGAATCTGGTGGAGTTAATTGAGGGGAAAAATGATGGAAGGAGAGATTCTCAGGAGATTACTGTGTTCAAGTCTGTTGGTTCTGGTGTTGTGGATATTCTTACTGCTCAATTGGTGCATGAAGTTTGCATGAATGACAAATAGAGTCACGTTCAGGTGACGCTTCTTTTTCCTTTTAAAATATTCAACTGATTACACCCTTGACCTGCCTGTTAAAATAATATGTAATCAATGTTTTAATAATGTCAAAGTCATGCTAGTTCTCTTTATGCTTAATTATTGCTTTACTGAATTTATTGTTGCTTTTAATTTGAAATTTTCTATTCTGAACAAGAACACATATTGTATACTTCATTACAGAGAACCTTGGAAAACAATGGATTCTCAGTATACTACCACTCAATAAATACATAACATGACGGCACAAGAACTTATTTTTTCTTCCACATGCCATATCAATCCATAATGTACAACAAGCATCTAAAATTTAAACTAGATTTTGAAATTTGACAGCGTCAACATTCATTTTGATACGTTTGTTTCCTTTTTTGCGGCTTCTGATGGGTCCTCGGGAATAGTAAATCATTAAGCTGTCTCTCAGCACTATATTCTGAAGTAGCCTGTAAAGACAATTTATCACTATCAGGCATAAAGGGGGCATCATTACGATAAAAAAAATCAATTTCTTATATTGGCATAATTTTATGTTGTAACATGGTGAAGAATTGAATAACTAGTTACTCCA
The DNA here is from genome assembly GCA_035221805.1 of Trichilia hirta. Classification (NCBI taxonomy): domain Eukaryota; kingdom Viridiplantae; phylum Streptophyta; class Magnoliopsida; order Sapindales; family Meliaceae; genus Trichilia; species Trichilia hirta. The sequence goes on from JAWDEX010000023.1 coordinate 4,737,945, forward strand.
AGAAACTTTAACAACTGCACGATCACTGGTAATGCCGGTTAAAAAGTGATAATAGGACATCCTCGGCAGTTAAGAGGACCTGGCGTTTGACAAATACCAAATCGCATTTACTATAGCTTACAGTTAAAGCTTTGAGGTTATTATGTATGGCACTACCAAATAATATAGGCATCTTAGAAGTCCTCATGTTCTGCATTGGCATGTGATAGAACACAGACGGCAAACCAAGCAAAGATTATTCGATTAAAACACTGAGAGACAACTGACATACCCGTGTATTAAATGAGAATCGCAATGTTTGGATTTGTGTTCCTGAACAAACCCTCAATTCAAATCCAAGGGAATCTACACCAATAAGTGCTGCTTCCTGTAGTATATTTCAAAGAGAACTTGCTAGTTAATATTTCGTTGTATCAATTAAAGAAACTGACAATCAGAAAACCGCAAGGTGGAATGGATATTACATGGTACAGCTTTCCTATAAACTAGTATTGCAGTGGCCTTTTGAATATTTGAAAAAAATAAACAATTCAAATGGCTCACAATTGTAAACCAATTGCAACAGAACTTGCAAAGGCGTTAAAACATTCAACAATGCATCTGATAGAATCATATATAACTTAACATTCTAAGAATTTGAGGATAATTAAATCTCAAATATTTGCAAAAATAATATATCCGCAAAGCCCAATTGGTTCAGAAACTTAGTTGCCAAGTGCCAACACTTTACCTCTACAGGAATACCCTTCAATCTCCAACAGAGAGATTTGAGGGCTTGAGTGGTCTTTTCTCCACCAGCTTTCACACGAGATATAATTTTTGCTGCTGAGTGTGCAATAGCATCAGGTTGAGCTTTTTTGAAGTCTTCTACATCAACAACAGCCTATGAAGAAGCAGAACCAAACAATTACCTTCTTTCAAGTCAAAATTGGCATTTCTCAACGTGAAACAGAAGCTAATATGACAGAAAAAGGTTGTATAAAAAAGGAAGGGGAAACGCTCTTCAGATTAGTAATTCCGTACCATATGTCCTCTAGACCTTAATAATAACTCCTTAAAATCATCAAGTACATCAAATTAAAAATGATTGACGAGGGGGGAAAAACTCTCCAATATGCAATTTTAGAGAATGGACTACAGTGTGAAAATTTGTTTTAGTTATCAAAATGTCAAATTCCCAGCTGTAAGATTATGGTAAGTACAAAGGACAAGAAAGCAACCTTCCTACAACAGAAGTCTTTGTTAGTACGAACAACTTTAAAAGAGAAAATCTGGACCAGCAACTAGCCAATGATGAATATCTATCCAGATCCAAACAAATATGTGATACTTCTAGCCTGTTGAAGCCAACATGTTTTAATGTAAAACAAAAGTTGACAAACAAGTACCAGACATTTTAACACGCCTGCAAGTACAGAAACACTTTAATACCTGGAGTGCATGAGCCAAAATCAGCTGAATTTTAATCATCTCCAACTTGTAAAACGAAGTCCCGTTGACTGGCATATCATCCTTCTTTGACTCCTCTGCAGAGAATGAACCATCTCTGGACGACTCAGATTCATGTCTGTGACCATTGATTATATAAAGATCTTCTTGTTTGTTTTCTACAGCATTTGCATCACGAGACTGATTGCTTGATATATGCTTTTGGATGTCAGAGTGTTCTTCAATTAAGGCAGGCCTTAAAAGCCCTTGGATAGCTAGTCCAGCTGGAGGTTGCTCCATCCAATCTATTGCATCATCTGAAGCAACCTATGAATAAAAGAAGGAAAACAGAAGAAAGTTCACCAAATATACTAACATAGTAAATCAAGAATTTACATTTGTTTACAAAAAGCTGATGTTACAAGGGGGTCATAAAAATCACAGTGATTAAGTTTGATAAATGCAATTCCAGCAAACAAGTGAATTGAGGTCATGTTTCTAAAATCATATCCAATTTGTTCCATCAAGAAACTAGAGAATTAGAATGGATTATTACCTCAGCAAGCTTCTTAGCAAAATACATTGGATGAGAAGAACGCATGGTCTCCAATGTTGCCCAGTCTCCAACCATCTCATCTTCATCATCTTCCTCTTCTTCATCCTCAAGAACGTTAACCCAATCCTACAAGCAAGAATTCTACATATTATGAACAGCATTACATTTATTCTTGAAAGCTAAATTCACACAACAAAAATATATCTACAAGGGAAGACAAAAATAAAACATGCCTCCTCATCCTCATCCTCATCCTCGTCCTCGTCCTCGTCCTCCTCGTCATCTTCAACATCACTGTCTTCATCTTCAATCTCGTCAATTCCAAAATCAATTTCTGATGGACCCGCTGATAATTCCATTTCCTTGAGCATTTCCGCTGTATCAAAACCTATTATCACTTGCTGCATTAAATGTAAACCCTGTAAGCCTTCAAAAACTACCAAACAAAAATAATATGATGTACCTTGCTAATACATCTTTGAAAAAAGCATGTTCTTCTAGAAGTATTTAAACAAATTATTATTATGTGTCTGAATGGTGTTTAAATAAGGGCCAAAGCGTAAGAATTCAAAAACAGAAAGGTGAAATTTTTTTCCTCAATACAAAATTGCTTTTTCCTTGCAAGAACAGACAAAACAATTCTGCTGTTTTGTTAAGACTCAAACTTCCACATCACCTTATGGTTTTCGAATTACTGTTATTCTAGAGCTATACATGTCAGCTACATGCAAGGTTAAGAGGACAACAAATCCCTACCACAAAGTTATTTTCTGAAGTTAGGCTTTGTAAAATGTCCTCCTCATTCTTCACTTGAAAGTATATATCTGTAGCACATCAGATTAAACAAACATTTTAGTTCAAAAGAAAGTAAAGGGCAAATTGATAGAAATAAACTTGGGAAAGACGAACTTCATATATCAGACTTACTTCCATGTTCATCAGTTACATAAGGCAAGTCTGGCCAGATAATATTCTCATGAATTCCACCATTGATCAAATCTGTTAACATCAGTGTTGCCTTACTGTTCACCTGAACAGAACACACTACAGGCAACATTAGTAATACAAACTATGTAATTAAACATCAATGCAAAGTATCATGTAAAATTGTTATAAATTTAAGGCATTTACAAAAATAAAAGTTTCTAGAGATTTATTTTAAATTCATCATGATGGAAAGAATCAAAGAAGATGATAAGAGTGCTGAATCACAAATTCCAAGCCCTAATGACATATTTTTCCTCTCAACTTATGGAAATATATCTCTAGATATGACAAGGAGGACACTAACAGCGAACCCCAACTAGTTAAGGATTCAGTCTTAATTCATCTGAGTTATTTTTTTCCTATGCCGCTATAATTTTTGGTGGATACAAATTCAATGTTTAAACATCTGCGCACGGTAGGTAGAAATTGATCTTCAAACTCAATAAGAAATTTTTTTGAAGTTTAAACATGGTCTAGAACGTAGCACAATAATCTTCAGGATAAGACATTAATAAAGAATCACCCTTAATTTAGCCGTTTAAGTTTAGGTGCACGTCCTTCTTAATGCTCACATGTTCATGTTCGTCAGGTCTAATTTTCAACATCATCATCATGTCTCAATCTAAATATGGAGAGATTATTAATTAAATATATGTTTACTTAATAAATTGAGGCTCCAATAGTTTATATGATTTGAGATGCAAAGTGACATATTCATGAGTACTAAAATTCATTCATCTGGAAGGAGCTATTATTTTTAAGAAGTGATTACCTCAATAATGGTCCTAGTAGTTTCTGCAGCTGTAAGTCTAGCATCCACACCATTCTCCAATGTAGACTCCACAATGTCCTCAGACGGATGATATCTTGTCATCGCATTCTTATTTACAGGATCCGAAGTGGATGCTCGAATCCTATTCTTTAAAAGATTGCTCCTTCTTATCAAGGAATTACCGGTTAACCTTCGAAATTTATTCCTGTAAGTTAATCTTCACATTCATAACTTGCTTTGTTAACTATCTAGAACTGTTAATAAGAAATGCCGCCAATTCAACCATTTTAACACTCAAGAATTTGAATGCTTGATAAACGCAAAAGTTAGATCTGAATATTTTGATTCATATCTCAATACAAAACCGTAAATCGTACATTTCATGAGCAATTAAATGAAGTATTACGAACAAGGAAACAAAATAAAATAACATAAAGCATTACCAAGATATGCTGGAGCAGCTGCAGTGAAAAAGCCGGCGAGAAGTGACGTTGGCACAAGTAACATCCTCCGCGCCGTAGATAGTGCGGCTAGCTACAATTGAAAATGCAGAACAAATTCGGAATGTCAGGCGTTGCTTGTTTACTGAGAAAATGCAAGAAAATGGAAAGAAAATGGAAAGTTCAAATGTCGCGGGCGGCGGTTAAAACTTAGAAGGTTGTTCTCAATGAAATAAAGTTACGGGACAAGGTTGCGGAGGAGCAGAAATTTGTGCCGGCGAGAAATCGAACAGCCATGGTTGATTCGATCGTCATCATTTTTCTTTTTAATTTATAATTTTGTTTTTTATTTTTTCTCTATCTTTACAAGATGGCCTGACTTTGTGAACGCACAAGCATCATCTGACTATCAACGAGCTGGTGTGAAGATGAGGTCCAAGGATAGGTTCTAGTGTAACAACAACCATATATATTCACTACAACCGGGTACATTATCGTACACGTGGTAGAGTTAAACGCATCGTTTTGGCACCTTTCACTTCAGCTGTTTGGGGATAGGAGTAAAATAGAAAAACCGCAAGAGAAAAAAATGATTCGTGAGAGAAAATCTTAAACTGCGAAGGAAGAGAGAATATAATAAACAAAAATTCCTTCTATTGATATCGAAAATTCTCCAGAGTTTTTGACACCACTTGAATTTTTAAGTGTAGTTAATTTGTTAATACAATGTTTGAAATAACAAAGATTTATTGATATAAGTTTACAACAATAAAATATGGTTAAGGGTGTGAGTATTTTTACAAAAAAATTTTGACGTTCAAATAAACTTTTTGAGTATTTTTAGAGAGAAGAAAAAACAGTATAAACTTCAAATGTAAAAGTTTGAATTCTTTTTATCTAGATGTCTCGATTTTTTATAAGTTTTAGAGGAACGTATGATGATGTCATCAGTATTTTTTTATTAGTTTATTATAGTTAGCCTTAAAATACTAGATTAATGATTATTTTTAAAAATTTTTGTCCCGGGGTCAATATTGATAATTTAGAAAGTATTATTTGTCTCGCTCATGATGGTGACATTTGTTGTCTCTTGGTCACTCGTCATCTGTGGTTATAGGATGGAGAATTCATGATTAAGTTAAATTTTGTAAATAATTACAGGCTCAACACGTCGATAACACGTAATTGAGGATGATTAATACATATTGCTGGGAGTTAATACATATTTTATGTGTGTCACTTGATTTTCTACGTGTCTCATAATAAATTTTTATTTTTTATATAATTTGATTTATGTGGTCTGTATATTGTCCTAGAGTTGATATTCTAATATTGAGACTAATCTTAAATATTGTGTTCTGTTATTATGTATGATTTTTAAATAATTTTGATCTTACTTTTAATTTTTATCATAATCTTAAGGTTAAGAATAGAATTTATTCTCCATTATCGTATATGAGTTCTAAATAGTTTTAATCTTCCTTTATAATTAGTAATTTAATTTTATAATTAAAAATAAGATTTATTTATTTATTTATTTATTTTACTTTTAAATAATTTTGATCCTATTTTGGAGACAGTATCCTAATTTTAATGTAAAGAATAGAATTTGCCTTATCACGTGTGACTTTTAAATAATTAATATTGGAGTTGGAACAATATTTGTCTTTTTGTTATTATATGTGACTTTTAAATAGCTTTGGGCCTGTTTTATGATTAATATCCTGATATTAGAGTCAAAAGTGAATCTTTACAGTAATTTTGAAGAAATTTGAAATAGAGTCCTTTTTGAGGTCGCGTTGCATTCTGATCTTAGGGTCGGTCAGCTATGTGCTTTGACTTTTTTTCCCCCAACACCTTCCCTCACCTTGACAGACTAATCTTTCTATTTCTCTTGACTCTTCTTCCGTCGGCATATTCTAGAAATGAAAAAACATTTCCTTTGCAAGTGACCAAATAGGGTGATAACTGGGAAGTAAGTGATAAATGCTGTTGCCGAGCTAAAAATTTCATGCGCTGAATTTCAATTTGATATTTGTTCTGTGTTTTCTTATTCTGTATGCCTGGTTGCGCTTTTGGTTTGAATGTTGATATATAATGTAACCTAGTGTTTCCAAAATGTGGTCTTGTTTCCAAAAGGAAAACAGGAATGTTTTCGGATTTACTTTTTGAAAGACAGACATGCTATAGAAACAATACCCTTATGCTAAAAGATTTAATTGTCTTTGTTTTTCAGGATGCTTTGTTTTACATATTGCTTGCCTCTCATTGCTAAAACATTGGAACCAATCAAGATTCCCAGGAGTACTAGAAGTATTGTGGTAAGTATTCGTTGAATGGTAGAGATACTGAATACTTTAGAGATTAGCTATCTTAATAAATTGTTGCATCCATTTATTGTCAATTTGAGATAGAAGTGACTGATTAAAATGGAAAGGTTTCAATTTTCATAAAGTTTGCTCACATAGTTGCTTTATGCTGTGTGGACTGCTATTAAATTGTTGATAATTTTCAGGTATGTGCTGCAAAAGTTCCACGACCAAGATATCCTGGGATATGGAAAACAAGGAGGAGAATTGGGACTATCTCCAAGTCTGCGAGTTCTTCTTTCTTTTATCTCATTTTTCTTGTCCTTTGATTCTTATTTCTTCCTACTATTGCAAATTGGCTTGTAAGTTTGCGACTGATGAATTTAAAGATTTCCCATTTGCCTGAACTCAAAAGTTTTTAGTTAATTTTCCTAGTTGAATGAACTTTCTAAGGCCAATTAGTGGACCTGAATTTGTCGTTATTTTGCATCTTGAGGTAACACATTTTTATGCTACGTTCATCCAGGATAAAGGAATTAGCAAATGTCAAAGAGGAAATCGACGGGGCTATTGATTCATTTATTGCTTGGGAATTAGAGTTTCCTCTGATCACAGTAAAGAAAGCATTGATGACTTTTGAGAATGGAAAGGAACGGAAGAGGATAATTCAGGTACTACCATTTGGAACCTTTTTCTCCTATCTTTTCCGCGGTTACTTGCATAAAAGATCATTCGTAAGACAAGGAAAGTACAATGGGATTGTTGTACGTGACAAAGTGGATGTTGAGCAAAGGTCAAGGGAGAACTATGGGAACCTATTTTACTGATTGCTTTGACAGAGGATGGCAGACTTTATGAAGCTGAAGAACTTTGGACGAAAATATTTTCAGATAACTTAGAAAGCACGTCAACCACTTTTTTTGATAAAAATGATTTCTAATCACCATAACAGGGGCATGCACAAAAAGATGTTTGGGTTAATGCTATGAAATTTCATTGTAAACTATGTTTTGTACTCTGTTGTCAATGAAATAGATGACCTGTTATAGTCAGTCTACAAGTAACCTCAACTTTAAAAGAAAATATATATACATATAAAAGCTATAGTTAAGTACATTTTAATGTGAGGGAATGTCCAAACTAAGTAAAACCGTCAATTACTGGGCAAGTATACCCGTCATATATGAACTCTTTCTGTAATTTTATGTACAGGTTGTTCATTTAAAAACAGAGGATATGATCTTCCAACTGACCGAGCCACATTTATTGGTATTTCTGGGATTTGGACTACAAATTTTTTGAAAGCTTTTCCTTAAAATAAACCAAACACTACTTCCACTTTCGTGTGGGCAGGATTGGATCCTAAAACCTCTTGTATCACTCCAAAGGAAATAACCGGTCGAACCATATGGTATCTGGACAGTGGACTATAATTAACTGCACGTCCGTATTTGGAATGCCTATCGTCAATCTTTCCCAGGCTTGTGCTTCCTCCTAATCTACACGGCATTTCAACATCATGAACTATATTTTGTTATTTAGAAGCTACCTTTCCGTGATTGGAGTCAGTTAATATTGCGTAACCCTGTTAATAGTTTATATATTGCACATGAACTCTTTTGTCTGGGTTTTTCATTTTCTAAGTCATTCACTCTTGTGGATATTTGCTGACATGGAGGAGCCTGAAATACGACCAAATGTTTCAGTTGTTTCAATGATGGGAGATGTCTTCCAAAAGCTGGATATGTTGGGACAAATGGAAAAAAAAATGAGGAAATACCCACCATCTAAATGGGAGTATCGATACATCAAAGGAAAGCGTATTAGGATCCGAGCAAAGCCTAAAAACGAATTGGATGATGCTACTGAAGGCAAGACTGAGAATGATGTAGATAACAAAAATCTCAGTGAGTCATTGAGGAAACTGAAGCAAATCCAAATTAACCTTTGGAGGAGATTGAAGCAAATCCAAATGAATTGTTCGAGGAGGCTGAAGCAAAATCAAATGAGTTGTTTGAGGAAGCTGAAGCAAATTCAAATGAAATCTACGTTTCATCTTAGAGATTCATGTTTTGCTAATCTGTTTCATTGTTTCCTGGCAGTTGGTTAGATATGGTTATTACTGGGATCATCTTCCGGCATTGGCTGAGGAAATTGAATTTAATTCATTTGGATGTATGCGCAAACCCAATGATTTGAAAATCCGAATTCACCTAGTTAGGGTGAAAATTAAGAGATCATACAAGTGATAAACTCGTCTGAGATGTTTGCAACTAGCAAATACAAAGAATCACACCACTCACTGTGTACTTTCTCTTGTTGATGCAGATGACTGCATGAAGTATATCCTTAAATTGCAAGGACTTGTAAAATGACTTTAGTAGCCTTTGCACAAAAATTTATTGAAAGGATTAGTTAGGAAATTATGGAATGCAGGTGTGGAATTTGTAAAATCGTGTATTTGTAATATTTAAATTTTGAATTGCCATTAATAGGCGCCATTGCATTAATCCTGCTTATTACCTTCAGCGTCTCGGGCATAATAATATCGATACTCAGAATGCCTAAATGAACACCGATAAGCAAATAATTTTTTTGGCCCAAACTTCCCTCCCCCTCTTCTCAGCTATTGATTCAGAGTACTTAGGCCAAAGAAGTAATTTTCTAAATCAAGCAACAACGTTGTCAATGATGTAGTTCCTCTAACAAATTATCATCCATGGTAACATCGGCCTAAATAGCCCGATCTTGTATTCTAAAAGATGGTTTATGGATGCTGACTATAAGCACGTGACTTAAAAGGGTACAATTTCCTCTAAAAGTTAGATCACGAGGCGAGGCAAACAGAGGAGAACCATGAAAACTATGCATTAGAAGAGTATGGTGCAAATTACGTCAACCATAAATTTCACTGGAAGGGCTAAAATGGTTTCTAAACACAGGTCTACAATATCAAAACTATGGTGAAGGGAACAATGACTGAATGACTCACTGTGGCGGCTGCTAAGTTCTTTCAACGGTTAACAAAAATAAAAGAAGATAAATGATCTATTCTTTGAACTGATAAATAGGGCTATTTGTTTCACTCCTCATCCGTGCCAGAATGATCCGACTTTGCACCCTTTTTACTCACGTTGCCATTAGCAGCAGACCCCTTCCTTTTTGTCTCCTTCTCATCGTCCTCATCTTCACTGTACTCACTTTCATAATCATCATACTCCTCTTGTTCCTCCTCCTCTTCCTCTTCAGCTCCATCCTCTACAGTGGGTCCTTCTTCCGACACAAGAACACGAGTGCCTGCCCGAGTTCGTTTCAGAATTTTAACCTTTAAGTTTGTCCTTTTGTCACAACCTATCCATGAGTCGCACAGGCAGTAACAAGTCAAATTGTAACTACCCTCAGCTGGGGCCTGGATCTTTCCCATCACCAGTCTGGAACCACTTCGCACCTTCCCAACTGCTCCTATAACTGCCTCACTTGTCTCCTTTGCAGTTGCTCCAGACCCCTCCATGCTATCCTCGATTGCTTTTGAAGCTCCAGCTATAGCTGCAGCTTCATCCATGAAACTCACCTTTTGGGAAAACCATACATTATTTGAGACAGAATCTGCAAGCAGAAACCAGAAATTTTCTTCCTTGTGGAACGGATAATAGGGGGCATGGGGTAGGGCGCCAATCAGGCCATTACCACGGTTAAGAGTAACCCAAGCTTGAACTGTAACAATATCACCCTCCTGTATACCCTCTTCACCTTCTGTCTCGCACACAACTTCGACTATTATGGAAGGTATCATCTCGAGTACCATCTCAACATCCCGTACTTCTGCAGGAGAAAATCCGCCCACTTGAGTTAGCAACTCAGCACGATCTTGAAGGTTCATATCCCTGAGCTCCTGAAATGTTCTCACCTTCTGCAATTGAAGAAATAAGACTTTCTTAAAAAGAAGAATAAAAGACATGATTTGCCTAATACAGACTAATGCACCACCTTTAATTTGTTCCAAACATTATTCCTCGTTCAGACTCAATAAGGAGGTCCACAAATACATTTGCAACCTAAGGACACTCTAACATATCTGTACTACGCAAAACCAGTTATTTGAAACACACAGTCAAAGGACTGGAAATCTCAAACAATATGAAACGTAAACATTTTCAAATACTAGGGAAATGCAGAATGCAACCTTTTAATTCTTCATCTAAATTGTAAAGAAACTTTATACGGATCTAATTCAATTGCATCCCAGAACAGGGAGATTAAAGCAGTTTACTGGGTAAAGACGTCAGAATAGTTATATCTATTCAAGAATCGGTAACAGACAGGGCAAAATACTCGGGAAGACGTTGGTGAGTAGCATCGAAAACTGAAATCTTTAGGCTCATCCAAAGTTAGCAAAAGCCCGCATTAGCAATTACATTCCTGCCACATCAGGAATCACAATTCCATATAGCATATTCTCCACTAACCTTGCGAGCTATCTTTTTGATAACAACCTCATTAAAGTGTGGCAACTGCAAGAAGGGTGCAATGCCTTCGGAGGATCCTCCTGTTGCCTTCTTTGAACTGAGAGGTACAGCCTGCATCAAAGTCCATACAAACAAAAATATATCCAAAGAGTTGACATGACCAACCAATAGACCTGATCAGAATAAGTGGCATGCATGCAGAAATCTTTTTTCCAAGAAATGTAGAATGCTTAGATGAAGTTGAATTCAAAATACAAAATTGTGTTGCAAACAAAAAGGCACAGGGACGAAGGATTACAGTCACAAGGCAATCACTGAAGATTACAGTCTGACAGAAGTTTTTGATTGTTACCAAGACGTTGGAGAGTATTGTTTTCCACAAGGCATACATAAAACTAAGAAACCACCAATAAATTTAGCAAAATTAAGATCCAAGGGTGTTGAAGAGGTGAGACTAAAAGACAGAGGAAAATGCTCTCAACCATCTGCTAGTCTAGAACGCATGATTAAACTGTTGTATACACTGTCCAGTATAATCGATTTACCTGTAAATTACTAATTAATACATAAAATTAAAAGAAAACAGTAACAAATTGAAGATGTTTTAGTGTGGCACTGTAAGGAGGGAAAATACAGAAGATGCTTTCACAATAAAGATGAACCTGAATGATGCACTGAGAGAGCTCGACAACCCCAATTGCAGGTCTAAGCCATCCATGACCCTGAGCTGTACGAGGTATAACCGCCATCTGAGCAGAAAGAGTAATGCATTAATGATATTAATGAAGAGTCTCAAAGCCAAAATAGATAAAAAAAACGTATCATCAAATAATGTCAACAGAGTCACACATGAGAAGTCTCAAATATTTGGAAGTGACCAAAAGTTTCAGATAGCTAGCATGCAAAATGAAATAATTCACTAAACACAGGCCAAAAAGAAAAAGACGGAGACTTCAAAACAACAACTAATTCAACCAGTGTAATCAAATGCACATAGGTCATACTTAGTTTACATTCCCCACGTGTCTAAACCTCCAATAAGGCACTGTTCAAGAGCAGGTTATGTCCTTCAATGGCACAAAGCATAGACAACAAATTGCTCAACAACCATCATGCCACGAGCATGTCAGGTGTGCTTCCATGCTAGATTCATAAGAAAACATTACAACATTCTGTCAACATAGAATCTAACAAGATGGCAAAAATTACTGTATAAGCAAAAGGCTCATTGAAGACTAGACCAATAAGCTCACAATGCATGTGGAAGAGTTCCCAATAAGACCATCAATGTACAATTAAAGGCCAGCATAATATCAACTTGATTCAACTAAGCCTCAATCCCAACTAATAATGTCCCACAAATAACATGCAAGTAGGTCCCATTGGAGAAGGATTAATTAGAAAAAAAAAAACAAAAACAGAGTGAACACTGTGAAATGCACTCATCTGGAGCTCTAAAAGACGGTTACTTCAGTAGAAAGATATGAAATGTAAATCTCCAAGAATAAATAAGATAAAATAAGTTCTTTTCACTTTCATGAAACTAACTTTATGAAGCAGGCTCAATATAAGACTTGTTTATCAAGTGTTAATCACATCTTATGATCATATTATCAAAAGTTTTCACAGAAGAAGTCAAAGACTTATAGAAGATGTTGCAATGTCAAACGGCATCCTCATGGATCAAAGAAGTCTACCATAATCCAGAAACACACATTTTACCTTCATCAGTTCTTCTAAGAGGCGAGGTGCAAGTTCCAGCACACGTCTGAAATCGCCTAGCAAAGCTGGAGATAATGCAGCTGATTCACGAGTTAACTGAGCCTGAATCAACAACTCTGTCTATATAGAACAATGATGCAGAAGCATAAGAAACTCCACTAAACGGAATAAACACCTACTGTAACTGCTGAATAAGGCTAAATCTTGGACCAGAAAGTTACCTTAACAATGGCTGGATGCTGCTTCCAAAACTTTGCTTGCTCTTGCTTAATGTTTTTAAGATCTAGATTCAATTCACTCCTTACTGACATAAACAGCTTCTGGAGAGGTTCATCATCAGTCCTTCGGACTGGGATTTCCATATATTCAGCAGCCTTGATGAAAACTTCCATTACTTTGCTGTAAAGTGAAGGAATCAGATCAGAAAGCAAACTTATATAATATAATTGGGCCATTTGCAGAAAAAAACAATTCACAATTTTAGAATAAAATTGAGTGATTCCTCAAAGATGGACCTCACAGATGCTAGCAAACTAACTACTATGGTCCCATATACAGTGTAGGGCATCAAATGCTTACAAAAACTGAAATGCATATAATTTATATGCGATTCTATACGGAAATAGCCAAAATTAACATATTACTGTGCACTAATTATTGAGATGTCACTTATCACATGCTAATAACAACATAATTAGATAGATACTTAGACTCGGACACAATGTTGACCTATGTATGGAAATATAAAGAACGGAATGTCAAGTTCTCATCTGTAAGAAGTTATTCTCATGCATCCTGTTATTCAATTGCCACCATATATCCAGTAGACATACTGTTATGGCAATAATAAATGACACATATGGTAACTTACTTTACGAAAAAAGATTAACGGTGACAAAATAAGAAGCAACAGCAAGTACCTTGGGGCTAGAGAAGGTTTCATGAAGTAATAGTATGTGGACAACGTCTGATGCATGACATAATTTCCAGTATACTTTGATGACCTTGAGAGATAAATAACTGCTATCACCAATGGAAGGAGAATGCAAACTCCAACAATCCAAAGCAAAAGGATGCCACCAGATGCCCCGTCAATGTCAAGCAAGAACTGAGGGAGAGCTATGCCCATTTGAAATCCCTGTCTCAACAAACTTGCAAATTAGCTCAAAAGTGTTATTGCCAGATAACTTAATAAATTTTCAGAAGACTATTAAATGCAAATTCCTATTGGTCTTTTCAAAAGAGAAAGGAACATTGCCTGTCTACCATCTGGATGACCATATTTTTCAAAATTCTCGCGAGATATTGGATCTGTCAGAGCTTGATAAGCCTTAGAGATGTATTCCACAAAGTAATTGTGGGCCTCTGAAATATAAAATACAACAGTCAGTAGGCGAAAGTTAACACTCAAATGTCTGGTGTTTCCTGCTAACTAAAGCTCAGCCAAGCAAACACATATAAACAGTGGAACCAAAACACCTTCAACCTGGATCTGGGTTTTTGTCTGGATGATATTGTATGGAAAGTCTCCTATATGCCTTCTTTATATCTGAATCTGAAGCTCCAGGTTCCAATCCAAGTATGCTAAATGGCTCAAAAACTCGCATCTTCATTAAAAAGAGAAGAAAATAAATAATTTGAGCATCAAGATAAGATGATTATAGTCCAAGAGCCTAGGACAAAAAGATTCACTAGATATAAGTAGCATAGCTATTAACAGAAGCATAATAAGCAAGCGACCAAATTCAACAATTTTAACAAACATATATACCTCGCGACTTGTACTTTTAATGTAATAAACAAGGATTATCATGATGACCCAGAGTAGTACCAGTGTCAAGTTACTGCATGTCAAGAAGTTTGAGATCTGCAGAAACAAATTCAATAAGTCACAGAAACGAATGACATAAGTCAACCAAACCAGGCAACTCATTACATATCAAAGAATTTGATTAAAAGGACAAGCATGAACTCACTCGCTTAAATATAGACTTTCTGTACTTCCCCGAGCGAGAACACTCAGAGCACTGGCAGTGGATGCTCTTTATTTTCTTTGAAGCAGCACGGCACAACTTTAGTATTGTATAAGGCACTAAAGGTAGGGCCATTATTGTCAAAATGAAAATTGGGAATAATTGACTATTCTCATCAGTTGCAGCCATCTTGAGCTTCTATGAGAAACAACTCCAAAATTGTTACTGTTCCTGCAGAAACCGTCTAATTAGAGCTCCTGCATATATCTAAATATTTGACAGCATAATAATTCCAGCCAAGGATGCAGGTCTAGAATTTTTCAAAGGGTAAATTTAAACTTTTCATCTAAAAGCACATTCAAATTTCAAAATTTCGACAGCGAAACAAGTATTGCCACTTTAAATTATTAAAAAATTAGAAGAGGGCACTTTAAGAAGGGAATACCAGATCACTCATAATAGTATATTTTCATTTTTATCTTTTCCCTGTAAAGTAAACACCTATAATTATTTGAGATAGTTGGTCGACTACGTATTCTTAACAGAAACTTATGACTAAGTAAACTTTACCGTTAAACAAATCATATAGATATCAATCATATGGTAGTTTAATATCATAAATATTCATCCAATGTAAAATTTACTCCATTCACATAATATCTTATAAATTGATTTATGATTCAGAAGTCGAACCTTTAAAATCAATACACCAAATTTACTTGCAAGTCACCAAGTTTCAAGTTTAATGATGAGGAGCTATCCTATCAAAATCAGGTCAAAAGATGGACATTTATGATGTATGGAACTATAATAGTTATAATATAGTGCCAATTACATATACAAGAAATGCAATTGACTCAGAAGTCCAATTCAACAAAACTTAACCTAATTTTATTCTCTCTTTACGTATGAAACAAACACCATCAGGCAAAAATTCAAGTCCGCAAATGAATTTACAAACAAAAGTATGCAACTGAATTCAATCACTGTTTTCTTTTTACATATATCAAAACAAAACTCGGAAAAGAGGAACACCGATCCAATAACACAACCTAATCTACATCAATTTGATCCTCTCTATGTATATACGAAACAAACACCATGCAGTCAAAAGTATAAGTGCACCAATGAATTTACAAACAGAAATATGCAACTGAGTTCAGTCACTGTCTTTTTATATAAATAAAAAAAAAAAGGTCGTAAAAGGGGAATACAATCCAATAACAAATAGCTGTACAGAAAATCCATCAATAACTATAAATTCAACGATGAAAAACCAGTATGTGTCACTAAAAGTCTGTAATTAGAGCAATATCTTCGCAATAAAATTGAAATAAATCCACAACCAATCAACTAAAATTAACATAAGACCTGCTGAAATCATTCAATCATTCAATCATTCAATATTATGATGATGATGATGATAAAAAGAAAAATCTTAGAAATTAAATTTTTAAAATTACCTTAATATAAAATATAACAGAAACAAATCACGATCTGTTCCGCTAGCTATAGTCCGTACGATGGCACGGAAACAGATAGAGGGTAAGGGTGGAGTAATTCTCTGGGGTTCAGGGGGGTCAAGGCTTTTGAGATCCGAAATAAAACGAAACAGGGTTTCAATTTTGGTTTCCAGTTTTAGCCTTCGAAATGACTTATATATTGAGGTTATATTTGTAATTCAATATTTTATCTTCTTTTTGATATTATTTTTTATTTTGTTACCTCGACATGGGAAATGACAGTATCATCGCACTCTCAACTTACGGTTTCCGTTCAACGGTTGTATTTCATCTTTAGTGAGCATGCTTGTAGGAGATAACATAAGTGTAAATGAGCAATTTTCTTTTTTGAATTCATAATATATACTCTTACATAAATTGGATTCACTACGACATTAGTGTATTTGCTATATTTATATTAAATATTTCAATTTTTATGTAAGTGTTTTCAGTTTCGTTTTTGAACTTTTAGGTTTTATGTTGGAAGAAAAAATTTAAAAAAAAATAACGTTAGCAATGCATCTAATATTATGCAATTAAATCCTTAAAATTTAGTTATTTTATTTTTTAAATTATTATTACTCACTTTATTTAAGCATGGATAATAATTTACCCGGACAGTAAAAAACCAAAAATAAACACTCACTTAATTTTTATTTTAAGCATCCACTGTTAAAAGATAAAATTTTGACATTAGTGAAAAAAAATTTTTACTTTGAATTTAATTGCAAATGTTATATTATATTATTACTCCAAACCAATAGATTAAGTTTGGTAGCAATGGGACTTAAAACTCGTACATTATATCTAATAAAAGTATTTTTTTTATTAATTTAAAAAAAAAAATATTGTACCTAGTCATTAATCCTTCAATATAAACACTAATATAGTTTAATAAATATTGTTAGATATTTAATTATTATAAAGTGAAAAATGTTCTACTCAATATAATCAAAATATTCATAACAATACTTAAAGGATTAAAATTCCTTAATTTAAAAAATCTAAATTCAAATAATAGCATTTATTTTTATTCATTAAATTTGTATAATTTAAAGTATTACTAAATTAACAATAATAAATATTATTTTTTATCTTTAAATCTTAGCTATTGAATTGCACATATTTAATATATAAGAGTTTGTTTTTAAATTAAAATTAAAATTTTAAGTTAAGAGATCTCAAATATATCTAAAATTATTACAAATTAGTAAATTGCACAACAAAAAATAATTACATTATTTATTT
Organism: Trichilia hirta; assembly: GCA_035221805.1. Taxonomy (NCBI): domain Eukaryota; kingdom Viridiplantae; phylum Streptophyta; class Magnoliopsida; order Sapindales; family Meliaceae; genus Trichilia; species Trichilia hirta. The sequence goes on from JAWDEX010000023.1 coordinate 4,755,348, forward strand.
TTTTAATATTTAATAATTATTCTTTAGCTCAATAATATTGAAAATATAAACTTATCTATGAATATTTATAAAAATATATGTGATAATATTATATTATTATTTTAACTCTCATGTGTTGTATAATTATTTTAGATCGAGCATATGTAAATAATATAATATTTATACATCAATTTAAATTTTATATAAACGACTTTGTATAACAATAATACTCTTTTTGATAATATAAATATTTGTACTTTCTTAAATTTTTTTCTTTTCAATTTTTTTTCCCTGTTATTTTGTTTTTTCCTAAGCCGCAAATGACGGAATGGCGGGTCTTTCTCAAAAAAGTGAAGCGGATGACTAATACAATTGAGGAAACCTTTTTTTTTTTTTTTACCTTGCACAAATTTAAAAATAAATTAAAAATAAATGTAAATTTGAAAACCCGAAAACACCCTTCTGGCAAAAATAAATCGGCAGGCATTGATTTATGAATCGATACAGTAAAAATTCTAACATTGAAACTCTCGTCGCAGTGTTCTTCTTCTGCTGCAAATTCACAGGACCAGCCATAAGCCATACCTTCGTCGACCGAGGCACAACATAGCTAGCTTCATCAACACTACAACCACTAATTTCCTCTCTCTACTCACCCCTTCCAAAACGACGCCGTTGCAAGCACAACCGCCCACTCCATCTTCCAGACTATGCGTTCCACTTAAATTTACAGACTCGTCTACTCGTTGCCCGTCCTGTCTCGGTATCACCCAGCTCGGACGTCAAGGGTGTGTCGTCCTCGGCTGAGCTCAACTCGGGGTTTCCGTCGACGATGAGGATTGCCGGGATTAATTCTAAAGGGAAGAGTGATGGGCCAGCCTTTGTGGGCCAGGTTTTCAGCATTTGCGATCTTTCTGGGACCGGTCTCAAGGCCGTCTCCCCTCACTTTGATATTCCTTTCATTTCTAAAACGTTTTTCTACACCCCATCTCTTATTAGTTATAAGCACTTGCTTAATGTTAATCATAGATTTAGCTCCGAAGTCATGCGTTTTGTAAAATTGTGAAAATAATGTTAAGTATTGATGGCAACTTGATGTGAAGAATTGATATAAGGTTATTGATATTGCGATTTCAAACTTGCAGTTCAAATAAATGATGCAATTGAAATTTAACATTGGAAAGGAAACAAAATTTTGCCTACCATATTGTGACTTACGGTTGGTGTCATTACTTCTGTGTACTGAGTAGTGATATCTATATGCTGACTCCGGGCCAAATTGAAGAGGGTTGAAGGCCATTTGAAGTGCCTATTGATGCACAATCTTAGATATGCGTTGTAAATCTTTAATATTTTTTAGGGTTTATGATTGTGCTTTTAAATCTTTTTGGTGAGGAAAATCAGTTGCATACTTCAGTTTGATATACTTTAGAATAGAAAGCAGGGCAGTTGCTCGATTTGGCCGACTGGAAACTAAAAAATTGTGCCAAATAAATGACATATATTGCCGACGTTCAAGCAAAATGTGATAGACATGTCATTGAGCTTTGAAGGCTTGCGAAGCTGAAGTCAAAATAAAAGAAATTAAAATCTAACAAGAAATAGATATGTACAACATTTTAGCTTAAGAAATCCTTAGCTTTTGAATATCAACATTCAAAATTCATTGATTTGTTTTGTTTATTATGTGACCTTCACATGCTATGTAGAATGAGTTATATGCTTTGGCGTAGCTCCTTTAGATTTTGGGCTTTTATTTTCTTTTTGAAAATTTGGTATTGTGTATTCTTGTCATTGATCAGTAAAATTTTATTTTATTCAAGGGAGTAGTTGCTTTAACAAATCTATTTTCCTTCCCTTTCTATGAATAAGAACTTGCTTTTTCTGGTATTAAAAATAGTTGACTGATTCCCTGTTGATCTATACAGGATACCAGAGTGGTTAAAGAAGATGTTCACAACTATTACTAAGAGTGAAAGGAATGGTCCTGTTTTTCGCTTTTTCATGGATTTAGGTGATGCAGGTAAAAATGGACAATAGCATTGTATTCTGTTGCTATTGGTTAGGCAATATCAATTTTAGTGCTTTGTTGACCATCGCTGCCTTATGTTGAAACTTTTTGATGATTGGAGCTAACTTCTGGTATTGTTTTACAAAACTTGATAGAATGAACCTCCCTTAAGGAGGCAATTTACTTGTGTCATGTGATTGACTAGATCTCTTGATGGATATATTAGATGTTAGGTCTATCTGATATTTTGGAGGGGTTTAGACCTCTGTTATTTTAACCTTCTACTTCTTGTGTGTGGCCCCTCATTTGTCATCATTATTTCATTTTATCTAACCTCTTTCTTGCTGGAAAATAATTTGGACCTGACCTATGCATGTTTTCAGTTGCATATGTTAGGCAGCTGAATATTCCAATTGGTGTGGTGGGAACTTGTCATCTTGATTTGGCATATCAGCACTTTAAGGTATTGCTCTCTTGATTCAAGTGATTATATCTGGTTCACTACTTCTATGCAGAGAAGTTTATTTTTCAGATTTATTCATATTGTTGTCTTAATATTCTTTATAATGTGCTATGTAGGAATAGCCTCACTTATTTCAGTTTGTTCCTAATGAGAAACAGGTAAATTCCAATGGTATGCTCATGTATTATGGTTTCCTCTTCGATATATATTTTTTTTATGTAATTCCTCTTTTAACATGTTGGCATTCGTTTCTGAAAAAGAAAGCATATGCTATCTCAGGTCAAGGCAGCAAAAAAACTTCTTAAGACAATTCCAAGGAGTGGTGGAAGAAGAGGAGTTGATAGTGTTCCCGTTTTCAGTGCACAAAATTTGGATATTGCAATAGCTACTGTTGATGGCGTGTTCTTTGGCATGTATTTGCTTATTAGTTCAATCTTCATCATTATTGAAAATTGTAAGGCTGATGGATTGATTCTTTCTTGTGTTCTTCCTTAAAAAAGGTTTTTATGGTGATCTTTTTGAAGAAGTCACTATCCTTACTATATCATTACTCTTGAATGTCTTCTTACTTTTACATCTTCAGCTTCTCTTCATCCATCTTAAAATAATATTCAAGATTTCTTCATTTTATCTGATGCTTATTCTTATCATTTCTCATAACAGGTATTCTCCATAATTCTTTGATAAAAACATGCTAGATAACATTCTTGAAGAATTTGTTGATCAACACTTCCGTGCTTTAATTCAAACTCGACACATGCAGCGCCAACGTGATGTCATTGATGGCAGCAGAAGTAATTGTAAAAGTTGGAGACAGTATACTGGAACCTCCAGAGGTAAAAAGTCCTTTTAATTATGTTGTTCAAGGTAAAAGGCAGGAAAGGCAACATGTTGAGCTTGGGGATTACGCATTGGCTCCATTTGGTATTGTGTTGTGGTGGCTTTCAAGCCACACCTATTGTGAGATAAAAGCTTTAGATGTTAAATATTAACGTAAAATTGTGTAGGTCCCACTAAAAATTGGTATTATCAAATACTTTTTTGTGTTTGCTATGAAAGCACAACACAAGTACTACAATCCCAAATGAACCTTGTATATGGCTGTGGCTGCCTTTGGTTCCTTGTCTTTTTTTTTTCTCGAAAGATAAAAATTTACCTTTCTACGTACTCAGAAAAGTGAAGATCTTCCTAATTCTCTCAGGAACTAGGATAACTTTTAGATTTTCAAATTTTGTGTTAAGATATTGGGTTTAGTGAGTGCATCTGCTCACATTTTCGTTTAATAGCTTACAAAATCTTTTGGTGCAAATAAATAAATTTCAAAATAAAAGTATATTTAGAAATTTAAAATCAACTTCTATTGTGTTGTTGACTGACAGTATTATCCCTGCAGGTTCAAGTAGTGCTGGATGAGATTGTTCATCCTGCAATACCTTTAAGTGTTATTTCTAAGGCTGCTGAAATCCTGCTCCTTTATTCCATTGACAAAATACTCCTGGGCAGTAGGTGGTTGTGTAAAGCTACTGGAATTCAACCAAAATTTCCTTACACAGTTGACTCATTTAAGAATAGGCAAGTATTGTGCCACTTTACAGCAACTTGCATTGTAAGATGAATGATGCATGATACTTGCCTTCACTTCTTGAAGACCAGAATATCTTGTTACAATTTTCTTAGTCATGGAGGGTGATTTCCCCATAAAAGGATGTTGTTCTTATATAAGTTGATCATTCAAACTTACTTTAAATCGCTATGTTTCAACCATTTTCTGCACCTGACCTTGACATATTATATGATGGAAGTACAATAATGAACTTGTCCAACCACATTTTGCGTACATTGATGAAATCATCAATATGATTAGTGCCATTGTGACAAACTTTTTCTGTTTGCAGGAGTGCAGCTTCTTTCCTAAGAGCTTCCGAGTCTGCCAGTTGTCTTGCCAGTTCTAACATAGATAGTGGCACTTCAGATCTTAAATCGGAAGATAAGGTTAAAGACAAACATGAATAAAGACCAGATTTTCGGTTTCCTTTTGGAGATTGGTTAAGTCACCCTTGGTTAAAGCGAGAGTCTGAACCTCAAAAGGGATCTAGTAGAAGAAGGAGTTCATCTATAGAATATACAAAGCAAAACTCACAGTCAAATCCTTTTCAAAGGTCACCGTGGTGGGCATCTCAACTAGGGAGGTAGGGCAGATGAGCAAATCTAAGTTGAAGAAGACAATGGAGAATTTAACAAAAGAGTTGGAACAGAGATCAGGAAAATGCTGCTAGTAATGACAACAATGAGTTTAGAAGTGAAGATAGGGATTCCTGTTTGTGGCAAATGTGGATGATTAGTATTCTGGTGTAGCAAAGACAGATTCAGCTTGGTTGGTTTGCAGACGAAGCAACCGAAGAGCCTTATTAACCAATACATTCTTTTGACACAGGTTAGTTGGGCAAAATTACTTATGAATTCAAGAAAATAATGTGAGATATAAATTTGATAATGCAATGTTTAACTGGTGGTATGTCCTTGTGTTTGTGCTCAGTTGCATACAACCCCATTCAACGTGGCTGTGAGGAAGTTCGGTCAGACGTCGATGGTTATTTGCTGAGCTGATACTGGTCATATGACTTGTAGTTTTTGTAAACAGAATAGTATTATTTCCTTAAAAGTGATGGTTGCTAGTACAATGAACAAATTCTGCTATGTAAATGAATGTGAGACTAGTGAGAAAATATGCAGCATTTTTCAGTTGACAATTGGCTATGTAGGAAAAAACGAACGGTAATTGTACTTGGTGTAGTTCTTTGTCAAAAATTAGGTTTACTATGCTGTTACAAGCTTAAGAAGATGTAGCTTTGCCTTACTACTTCCAAATAGTGGAATGCCTTTTTTTAAGAATAAAATCGTCTTTAGATACTACATTATAAAATTTTTCAAATGACGTCATATGACAATAGTTTATGTGACAAATAACATTTCCTTGTAAACTAAAATATGCGAGACACAAAAAATAAATAATGATTTTGCCTTGCAAAACAAGGCTTGTTTGCTCTAAATCAAGAAGTTTGTTTGGGCCGGTGTCAAGCGTCCGAGAAATCAATGGTGTAAGAGTAACAAATGTTAGATTGACGCTTATGCTTTCTTAATTAAATTAGCCACGAAACAGGCGATCACGATGCCAATGTGAAGCACCTACAATTGTATTTGCTAGTCAATATAGACTAATCATATGATGACGAAGTTCAAATACCAAAACCGCAGTCTTTTTAAACTCTTCTCTCTTGAAGTGGAAAAATATCATCGTTGGATAAGAATTGGTCCAACTATCCATCCAATGCATGTCTCCGTATACTCTCTCCACGGTCAAATTCAGTCCAAGCAGGAAACAACGTGATCGGTAAAAACCTCTTTCACTTCCTTTGAGAACTCTAGGATTGGATTTGGATATTGATCACCTTGCTTTAGCATATTATTGCCATCATATGTAAGTGAATGCATAAGAATTCACAGGGTGCGGCCAGAGTTTGAGCATCTTCATCGTCAGCTCGTGCGCGTTGATCTATTTCTATTGGCAAATGAAGGGTTGTCAATTAGGTCGTGCAAATTACAAACACATCACACATAGGAAACATGAAAGTGATTTTGCAGGCAGCCTCGGTAGTATGTCATCGTGGATATCGGCAGGAATATGTTTCTTCCCGGAAGGTTTGACGGATACTCTAACTTCCATGACAATTTTGATGACAAGAATAGCGGAAAGAAGAGAAACAAGGAACAAGGGTAAATTCAAATTTAAATTCACTTGAACTTGAGCCAATTCCTAAATTGGAGCTTGAAAAATAATTATTAAAAAGAAAAAACACCGTTCTCTAATGGAAATTGGCTTATACTGCAGAATTTGTATCTTCCATTCCGTTGAAAGCAAAAGTGGAATATCCCCATACGGAGTTAAAAAGTATATATATAGTATTGGGTACACTCCTACGTATAGAAGAATCAGGGCTGTAAACTTAATTTAATGATGTGAAATATTTATATTCGTCAATTTGATAAAAATATTTATTTAAATTGAGAAACAAATTTAAACTATGAAATTATGGTTTAGATACATATTAATAGTTAAAAATATATATGGGTCATTTTTTCTATACTTCTTAATAATTGTTGAACAATTTTAATAGTCAAGATTAAATGTCACAAGTGTATCAATGATGCATTTGTTATGTGTATAGTGTTCGGTCTTAACTATAAGAAACGCTTGAATCTAATGGTAAAATATTTAATAACTTAGATTTAAAATAAACAAGTAACATTTAATGCTATCTACTAAATCAATAAATCTATACAATAGACGCAAAAAGGTGTCATTATATATATAAAAATTTAGAAAAAATAAAATTTATTTAACCTTAATTTTGTCTTCCATCCCGATTTATCTTAGTTTTTCTTAAGTCATCCCTTACCTTACAAAGTTATGCGGCGCCGGCCCGAAAGTCCATCTTCTAAAGGTGCTTTCCCAATTCCCCAAGAAAATAATATTACTGTTTTAAAAAGCTTTCTTTGGGTTAACTTAAAAGAAGGTAGGATCACTGTTAATACTGTATTTCCTTTCTAAATTAAGCAAATTAAAGTGTTCTCTCAAAAAATTTTGATAGGTCAATTTGATATAGCATTCGAAATAGTTTCATTCATTTTTAAGAAGTTTTAGATATTCTTATGTTGTTACAGAAAATTGATTAATTTTATTTATTTTCTTTATTTCAATTTATATTTTTCAATTTAAAAGTTATTATGAGGTATCAAAAGATTATAAACCCTAATTATTTATGTTGTTGTTATTTGTGTTTTAATAAAATTTATCTTTAGATTTATCTCTTCTTCATGTTTCTAAGTTTTTAGCAAAGCATAATTCTGACTCAAATTACTTTATTACGTGCCGGAGGATAAGTGATCGAATCGAACAGAATGAGAGGTTCAAACACTGTCTGTCTTGATGTTCTCCGTGATATCTTACTGAAATACTGCCTGTAAAATCACTTTTGTGTTTTTGATCTTTCTATAAAATCTGCTGCAATGTAATCGACAGCATTCCTTTGGCAAATATGCACAAAGCATGCCGATGAAGGAAAACACCAAATTCTTCCTCGATCTTGTTGGATGGGGATTACAAAAACTACTCGTTCACTTATATACAACGATAACCTCATCAAAGAAAGTGAATGTCCAATCCTAGATCTTTCAAAGTCATCGAAAGAAGATGAACACCACTTTTTGGTCATAATTGCCATCGTGTAATTATGGAATAGGATTTGATGATCCGAAGAATATTTACGGGATTATTTCTGTTGATCTACTTAAGAAGTAGCTAGCATTGAAGAAAAATTAAGTTAGAGATTACGTTTGGACAAAAGTTCATGGCCAATTCCTTATTTATCGCTAGATGAATTAGGTATATGAACGATATAACAAGAAAAAGTCTTTCAAACTTAAAACCTTCAGGATTTTACGAATTGTTTTCAAGTTCAATATTGATTAATTAATCTGAGAGGATCCTTGTCTCTAGTTGGATTTGCATTGGTTCCAATGGGTATCGAGATACTGGTAATGAAAGATTTTGACAAGAACGAATGGGGTCATGGCCATGGCATGGGCGAGAGAATACACAATTAGTAATCAAATGTATCTAAATGGAGCAGTAGATACTACTGGTGTTACTGATTGCGGTACGTAGCTGTTCAGGTTCCCTGTGGTAAGCATAGATTGTTTTTCAATTCTGATAAGAGTAGACTTAAAAGCGTACATGGTACACGAATTTTCAGTTGCCAAAATATTATGAACTAAAGGAAGAATTGGAGAGTGGGATACATCTTTACAGAAGAAACTTCAGCTATAAACAAAACATTCTTTCTCTGCGAAACTTCGGCGATCGAATTACTTGGACGTTTTCAGAAGAACGACTTCCTAATATCAGCATGCTACTCCCTAATTATAGACTATCTTATATTATAATATAAGAAGGTAGACATTTTTTGATATTAATTATATTGAAATATATTTAATTGTAGACCCCCTCATATATATTGTGTTCGGAGTGGAAGGGCTTGTTTGAAACTAAAATTTTTAGGTATTATGGTTTAATTGTCTTCGTCATTGACTATAGCAAATCTAGTTAGATGCGTGTAAGCCATGGCATTACATGATTTATGAACATACTTTCACAAGTCTATACAAGTGCTTTATTATTATCTTTATAGATGATCTATACAATGTTAAAAGATATTAATCATGTAAAAAGGTATTAAGAGCGAATTCCAATTATTATATATATTCAAAACTAATGAGAAATTGAAAATAATTACTGAATTGAAATGTTGTACTCGTGCAGTTATTTTTTTTTTGTTCATAATTATCGTAAAAAATAAAAATTAAAAATATTAAAAATTAGTTAAAATATAAGTGAATCCCATAATAATTATTTATATAAAATATTTTTTATAATTTTATTTTTAAAATAAAATAAAAATCAATTATACCAAACATTTCTCTAAATTTCTCCCCAACTATAAATTGCTTACGAGTTATAAGCACATCTAGTTACATTTATCAAGAAAAAGAACAAAATCAAAGATCTCATTCCCTCCCAACTAAAACATTTGGACCAATCTACCAAAAGGGCAAGAATGTTTTGCGTCATGTATTGTAGTGGTGGTCCTAAAGTATAACAATTTTTTTTTTTTTTTTTAATTGCGATCCTCCTTTAAAGCATATAGCTAGAAATTCTTATATTTTTTGAATAATTATTCTTATACATATTCTCACTTCCTTTCTTCCAATCATCCCATTGTCTCATATATCTTGTATTTGAAGCAAAATATAAGATCTATTTAATCTTCACTTTTTATTTGTAGGCGAACCTCTTGTCATCTTTCAATATATCATGGTTTTGTTTTTATGTTTTTCTTTGTCAAAAGATAGTAGGGGAAAAAGAATATCATTACGAAAGGGTATCCTTATTTCTAGAAGCATATATATATATATATTCCCTAATTTTTCTTTATGCTCTAAAAATTATAACTAAAAAGTAATCGTAACATTAACTTTCAATAAGTTTTATTTATTATTATTGAAGCTGCTTCGTTACATTTTTTTTCAAATGTACCGCTATAAAACATTAAAAATTAATAAATTGGTAAAAAATATAAATTATACTTTTAAAAAATTTAAGTGGGACGATATTAATAGAATAATTAATAACAACACAATATGTGTCATGAATTTTCTTTCTGATGATAATTATTATTGATTATAATTAATAAATTTTATTGTATATATATATATGTCAGTTTCACTTAAAATTTTCTTTTACATTATAACGTATTTTAGCAGGATAATTACAATTAGGGAGGTCCAAAATGGATGGACCAAAATTGGAAATTGAGTATTAACATTTGATCTGCTTAGTTGCCTTTAAAGATTAAGAGAACATTTTTTTAATATTCAGAAATTGAAAAAAAAAAATATATATTGATGAGCACGTGTCCTTCCACTTCCTACACGGCACTTCGGCTAAAACTCTACGTGCGAAACACGTAGGATGCAATGACCACAAGCCCGCCTTTCATGTTGTCCAAGCAGTAGAGATCGAGGGAGCACCATTACATTTCTGGTCCAGCACCTACTTCAATATCTCCTTCACTGCCCAGTAGTTCACGTAAACGGTCCGGCATTCACCCCTATTATGCAAATGAATCAGCACCGTTCAAAATGCCTCGAGAGAATCTGAAGAAAAATGAATCCCAAGTTCAATGGCTCAAGATCCTTCGGCAAAAGATGCCATGTATTGGAACTGACAGATGATCTTTTCCCCTTTCCCTTGATGTTCCCTCGTTGTTGCGGTTTTATGGGCCCCTCTGCGACAAATGATGTCGCCACGTGGATCTGATCAACGGACAGGATCTCCAGAGTCCACGAGTCCCAGCCCTGTGAAGACCTTAGTACTGGGAGCGAAACGTGCCAAACAACTACTTTAAATATTTTTTTCCATTCTATTTTTTTCAAAGAATTTTATTTATATTTGTTTTTCTTTTCGGATAAATATGCATTGAATTTTTGAGAGAAAATCGCCTGCGAGCGAGTGGTTTGAGGGGAAAAAATAAGGATTACATTATTAAGCTGAAATCGTGGGTCCCATTCTAAGTTGTACTCTCTCTCTGTCCCCACACGAGCATAGATTATGGACACAAGTGACATCATGTATGTTAGTGCACATTCAGAGCAGCCTATCACAGCTATTCTATACAAGATTAATTCACGCTCCGAAAGAGAGCGTGCAGTGCACATACGCGCTTTTTTATTTGTGTCATCAAATTTGCCCTAGTTTCTAAAATTAATGCGTATATCTTAAAAATTTACCACTTATTATGGTCTTTTGCAATCTTAAATGCTAATAACAATCCCTTAACTCTATAAAAGAAAAAAAAAAAAAGAAAAAAAAGAAAATTGAGTGCATATATTGCAAATGGGAATAGACAAATCCAATGCAATCCAAAGTACTATTGAACACGTTTGGATTAGTTTTAAAATTTTTTTATTAATTTTTAAAGTCGATTAAATTTAAATCAATAATGATTATTTCTTAGGCGAATTTAATTCAAATTGATAACTAAATGATTTTTAAAATTTTGAATTAAAAGAATTTAAATCAAAATATTTGAATTAATTTAAAATTTAATTTATTGTCCATCCTTAATTGCGAGATTAATAATAAGTTTCTTTGAATTCATTTATTACAATTTTTATTATAAAAATAAATTTATTAATTTAAGTAAGTAAGACCAACTCAATTTCTTATATTTTATTTTAGTTATTATTAACTTTATTTTTAGGAGAAAGCCTTACCTGGGTGTTAAGACAAATCAATAATAAATTGTCACTTTTAGCACTTGATTTTAATAATTTTTTAATTCATCTTATTTAAAATAGATTCATACAAATCTCTTAATTTTCAATACTATTTGTCTTAATATTAAAAATTAATTTTTAAAAAATCTTTTATTTAATAATAATAATAATAATATGCTATATCATTAAATTTAATGATACAACACTTTCTCAGCTTTATTCTCATAGTGCGTATAGATATTTGACTACTATTTTTCTCTGCTCCATATATGTGGTGGAATTGCCTTCCTCCCCAACGTACGCCGACTGTCACATCAGCTCTATTTCAAACACTTCACGGTGGAATACAAAATGCAATTGTCAAACATGACCATATACACACAGAGTGATTCATACATATCCGAAGAGCGAGTGGCATGAACTTCGTCCGACAAACTTAACGAAAAATTTCCAATCAAAATTCGAGTACAATCATGTTCCGAAGAGCAGCGTTTTGGGCGGTTGATGAGCATAAGAACCATGTCAGTTTTCCTTTGCTACCGCCTTGGCCCCCTCTTTGACAATTAGCAAAGTCAACGAAAAAGGCACTATGGGCAAAAACCCTCGACTCTTTCAGTTGCCACACATTATTTTTTTTCTTATATAAATAATTGACAATTACCAAGTCATTGCACCAGAAATCTCTCTCTCTCTCTTCTTACTCTTCCTATAATCTTTTAGTCTAATATATGCTTTTTCATACAGTAGAGTCAGCGCCGTCCCTTGTTCCTTCTGTCTCTTTGATTACTATGCCCAATTCATCAACGATAGATACCAAACACAGACCTAGCTAGATTGATTTTGCTGACGATTTCTAGGTAGATTTGTCTGATTAAATGGGTGAGAGATTGCCCAAAGCAGCTGAGAACTGGGATCTACACGCCGTTGTGAGGTGTTTCTCCTCCGCCGTTGATAGTACCACAGTTACAACCTCCGCAAATGATTACCAGGAGATTAATACTAACGATAGTGAAAATAAGAGTTGTTCAGAAAATCCTTTGTCTTTCTTGGCTAATCTGAAATTTCAAGACGAAGACGATCCTTTTTCGTTTCCCCATCTTCTGCCGACGACTAGAAATGATGTTTTTGAAGAATTGCAAGCTTCCTACAAGCCGTTTTTCCACAATCCAAGCTCATCCTGTTCTGTTCCTCGACAATTAACGAACGATCTTCAACTACAGCAACTAAACGCGGGCACAAACACTACTTTCCCAGTGTCCCCCTCCTCATCTCCTTTTGTTTTTGGAGAGAACAAATTCCAACAGGCACACCATGTACAGCAACAATCATACCATGTACTGAAAGATATACAGCAACAGACACAAATTGAACAACAACAACAGCAACCTGTAATGACTTCTGCACTTCCTCTACGCTCCATCCCATTGCAAAACCCTCGATCTAGAAAGAGGTATACAAATATCTATTGCTGATTGATCTTCCCTCTTTTGTTGATTCTTCTTGCTGTTATACTTAACAATCGTCTTCGTCTATTTCTCTGACTTCCAGGAAGACGACGCAAAAGAGAATGGTATGTCATGTAACCGCAGAGAATCTCTCGGCTGATTTGTGGGCTTGGAGGAAATATGGGCAGAAACCCATCAAAGGATCGCCATATCCCAGGTTTGTTTTCTTGTCTCGTCCTCAATCTTCTTTTCTTTATTCTCCGAATCTGAAATAGTCGTTACTGTTGATGTTCGGTTTACTACAGGAATTACTACAGGTGCAGCAGCTCAAAAGGTTGCATAGCGAGGAAACAAGTAGAACGTAGCAACGCAGATCCAAGTATATTCATCGTCAGCTACACCGGCGACCACACTCACCCACGTCCGACTCACAGAAACTCGTTAGCAGGCAGTACCAGAAATAAATTATCTAGAACTCAAAATCCCATCGAGGAAGGTTCTACGACTCCTACCATCGCCAACACGTCATGCTCTTCTCCTCTTTCGGCCACGAGTAACTCTCCAACGGTTCCATCCCTAGCTCCCACAGATGAAGAGAAGATTATGATTGAAAAGAGTCAGAGAGAAGGAGCTGACAAGCAGAGGGACAGCAATGGTTTTGTGGAAGAAGAAGACCATTTGGATGATCTTCTGATTCCAAACTTAGCGGCGGTGATAGATGAAGATTTCTTCAAAGGATTGAAAGAATTCAACTTGGGTGCCACTTCTGGCGGCGGAGGTTGATAGTCGCCGGAACTGAGCTTAGATATGTTTTTTTTAGATATAGGATTTTGTACAATTTTCTTTTTTTGGTTGTTATTGGGTACATAAATGTGAAACACAGATTTCTCCTAAACTTTCCTTTTGATCATTTTGTTATGCACCGATATTGATATAAAGAAGAAGATGAAAAGAATCTTTTCCCTGTGAACGCACAGTTCTCCTTTCCTTTTTCTTTTTTCAATAATCTTTTTTCTGCTTATTAACGGTTATAGACATATCCTGTTCTTCTGACGACGATCTATAACATGGTATCCTATTTTTATGTTTCATGACATGTAGATAATTCGAGCTTTTCATTGCATAATAAAATCCCTTGTCATGATAATCGATATGATGACGATGCGGATGTTGTTGACAATAACGAAAAGTAATGTTACGTTCCTCAAATTTTAGAAATTTGAAGTACTTCTATTTTATTTTACTTTGAAAATAAAGATATTAAAAATGCATTTGGTATATTTAACATTTACAATTTTTTTTTTCTATACTCTAATATCAAATACAGCTTTAGTATTGTTTGTGACAGATCATTAAGGAGCAAATAAAATAAAACTTCTTCACCTTAATTTTAATATAACCATGTAGTAATATTGTAACGTACAAAATTTTTTATTAATAATTTTAAAAATAAATAAAATATGTTGATGCACGAAAATTCTAAATTAAATGGGTATCGAGCTCTTTGATCTTCGACAAGAATGTTTAGCTACCTAGAATCACAAAAGAACCAAGGGTAAAAGATGATTTTTTGGCAAAAAAAATCTTGGATATTTAAATTAAATTTTAGAGTTTTACTTTAAAAAATAAGATATCAAACTAGCAAGAGTAATAGTATACGTGAGCACACATGTGTGTACTTAACATTTGTGATAACTATTACTGTTGATGCTGAAAAATTTTTGGGAAAAAATATCCCAAACACGACACATATATATTTGTCTTCTTATTATTATTCACAGTGATCGATAGTTCTTTGTATAGAGCAGTGTAATAGCCTAAAAATATAAAAAAAAAAAATAAGCTAAAAGTAAAACTGATTTTATTACATTTAAACTCTAATACTTAAATTAAGAATTTTAGTAAAAGAGCAAAATAAGTGAGAATGTCTGTATTTTATATAATGAGAAATACTGACATGACGAAGTGGCAAGATAGAGTGTTAGGAGTCCAATCCCATTTTTAGTAGAGAAACTATCAATTTATAGGGACTAATAGCTCTATTTCCTAATATTTATATGTGCTAGTATTAGAGAATGGGAGATTAATTTATGAGCATGTTGTGTGTCAGAATAGGAGGCGAATTATGTTACTATCATAATTTAAGAGTGTAGACCGACGTAATAATTGCTTGAAAGTTGTCTTGTGCAGTATATAACTTTAAACATGATATTTTATAGTGCTTTAATTTATGAGTACTATTTAATCTCATTTCTTTTATTTTAAAAGTAGAATAAAATACCTAATCAAGGTAGATGCTTTCTCATCGGTGCCTAGGTAACATAACACGATGAGGTAACAACTTCTAACCCACTAGTTTCGATCACCTAAAAAGGAATTTTCCAATATTGTTTGCAGTTGAGGTTCTTACAACTTGAACACTAGTCGCCATCTTTCTTGGGGTTGGCAAGGATGATAGTTTTTTATCTTACCCCCAATAGTTACCTTATAAAGAGAGTTATGATTGTGAGTAGTTATAGAAAAGCGAATCATAAGTAAGAAATTTAGGCATAATCATAAGAAATTAATCCCATTTATTTCAACTACGATTCTTTGTAACAGATCATATGATCATGGGGACGAATCTTAGAAAAGTTATTTTTTACCTCTTTAACTAATTTCTATTTTTAATTTTAGCTTCACATAACTCACGTAATGTGGCTGGATCTTAGAATGAGATTCTTGACCTATTTAGTTTTAGGACTACAAAGTAAAAAATGTAAGCGACCTTAAATTAGTTTTTAATTTGTTATTCATCTCGCATTGAGGTGAGATAATTTCTTAGGGTTGAAATCAGTGGTCGATCAAATATGTTCTTGAACTTTTTTTGAACAATATATTTTTCAATTCTAAGAAACTTAAATCTAATTTTACTTATAGACATTTTAGAAATCAAATATAAATAATACCAAAAAAAATAACTTACTTATATTACTACAAACTACTCAAACATTTGTAACTTACTTATATTACTACAAACTATTCAAACATTTATAACTTGAGTTACCATATAAATGACATATTACAATGAAACATTTGAAAGTTTTAATTCAAGGTAATTATAGAGTGATCGGTGATAATATTCGATATGTAAAAAGAATCATTTTATCATATGCTTTTACCTAATAATAATAATAATAATAATCAAAGGCAAAGCCAACAGTAATTATTATTAACAACAATTGCAAAGTTTATTGGAGCAATAAATAAAACCCCTTTCCATAGGATGGTTTTTCCCCTCAGAAAGTCAAAAGCTCTTTGATGTTCAATTAAAGTAGGGAAGCTATGACTATTTTTAGTTAAAAAGACATGTTATTGAATAACAGTATCCTATGTAAATGAAATAAATTCCTAACTACTTCAAAATTTTTTTAATAATGTTAATTTTTAATGTAATTTGTATATTTATATATTAATATTTAATATTTAAAATTTTTATCATATAACAGTTATGATTTAATAGTTATTATACAAAAATATTTAATAAAATTTATAATATATAATTTCCATCTATAAGATAAAAAATAAATAATTTATGACAATTTATAAATTTAAGAACTCATAATTTATTATTTATTTTTTAAAAGTATTTTTTGAAAAATTTATAATAGTTCATTAAATAAAATATTAATTTATCTTTGTTATTTTCTTTCTCATTTTTCATAGACTCTACAATTCTACTTCATTTTATCCCATGCACACTATAACATAAATATGGGATAGATGCAAAAAAATGTAACCTACTTATATTATTATAAATCAGCCGATTAAATCAATTATACTAATTAATACTTATATAATAGTTTAAATTAATCAATTTACGGTCGTAAGGACAAATTTGCTACAGCACAGAAGGATTCTCTGAATTTTCTTAAAATTTTTATTAAACTACAATCTTTAGAACCTTTAAGGAAGATTTTTAAATATACTCGTATAATTTTCAAAGATAAGAATTGGTCAAACTTGATAATTTTATTTTTAATTTTTAAATATATTATCTGCAAGACTATGAAAAAAATTATTATTTTATTTCCATGAAAAAAAGAAAAAAATGATTGTTAATTTTTTTTATTTTTTATTTAATTTTAAAGGAATGCTAAATCACTTATTTATTATTATCATTATTAATTTGTCTAATATTAAATTGCGCATCTTGTAATTATAAATCATTATTGGCTATATTAGAATATCGTCATCCACTTAAAATTTGGAATGCAAGTTGTTGAGTTTGGACATTTAATGAACAAAAAGCTGACTTCACGAAGTCTTTGGCGTTGTGGTTTGGAAGCTTCCTAGTTTGACACTTTCAATGAAATGCGACATTTAAACAGAATTCGAGGTACAATAACATTATATTTTTGACCTTTTCTTTGATTTGGTTCTACTCACCAATCGATTTGAATTAATTTATGTACTTCACTTTGAATGTATTTTGGGTTACGCTTGAATTTGACCTTAATCTATGATAGAGTAGATGTCTTCTTGTAATTTTTTAGAAAATTATTGGTCAATCAGTAAACTTATGGGGGTCTTGTTGTTCAATTCAGTAAACTTTGGGGGTCTTCTTGTTATTCTTCCTTTTTTCTTTTTATGTAATTGAAAATAACATTTGTAGTTAAAGAATAATGGTCTATTGGTGTATGTGAGTGGCCCAATCGGCCATTGTAGGCTCAGATTCTATATCACGTACCCTCAATACGGGAGCCCACTGCCCAAATATCGCAATTAAGCAGGGAAGAAATCGTCATTTCCCTGTGCTGCTCGCCTAGGTAACAAGTAAGTTGTGCACAGTAACTAAACCGCAGAAACACATTGAAAAGAGGAAGGGAAGGAAGAACTGTTAAAAATGTTCTTGCGCGTGATCGGACGGCCATTGATGGCGAAGGTGAAACAAACGACCGGGATCGTGGGGCTAGATGTGGTCCCCAGTGCGAGGGAAGTTCTGATCAATCTTTACAACAAAACCCTGAGGGAAATCCAGGCCGTTCCCCCGGATGAGGGATACCGTAAGGCGGTGGAGAGCTTTACACGACACCGTCTCAAGGTATGCGAAGAGGAAGAAGACTGGGAAATGATCGAGAAAAGTCTCGCTTGTGGCCAGGTCGAGGAGCTCATCGAGGAGGCCGAAGACGAGCTCAAACTCATCTCCAAAATGATCGGTCCGTACATTCTCTTTTATGTAGATTGCTGTTGCTCTTATTCTAATAGAATGTGAGAATTTTAGCTCTTATTAATTATAGCATGGTTTTGAAGTTGGATTTGGAGAAATTCGGTGTAATTTAGATTCAATTAGATTCTAGTGTTTACGGTGGAATCTGTAATGTGGTTGTGTGGAAGAGGTTTGTGAAAATTATAGACTATGAGATGAAGTTTGAATGATGATGTAGGATGGTTTTACGTATTTGTTGGTTTTGTAGTTGAACTTTTTGCGTATAAGGTTAAAACATTGTAAGCGGAGGAGTATCGATGTAATTGGAGTGACGAAGAATTTTGATATTGGAAATATTAGTAAATATCATCGCGGGCTTCTCCCACTCAGGTGGGTTTGGCCAAAGTTCTAGTTGTTCCCGGTGTAATCTTGTCTCTTGTCAATATCTTGCTAACTCAAAATAAAGGTAGTGAGAG
This sequence comes from Trichilia hirta, assembly GCA_035221805.1. NCBI lineage: Eukaryota > Viridiplantae > Streptophyta > Magnoliopsida > Sapindales > Meliaceae > Trichilia > Trichilia hirta. Next base: position 4,773,805 of record JAWDEX010000023.1, read on the forward strand.
GTTGTTTAGGGTATGTTGAGATTGAGGTGCGCTATTATGCAATGGAATCATTAGCTATCAAGTATAAGTGACTGAGTAAGTGGCAAACATTAGTCTCTGACTAAAAATGAGTGTTTACCAAATTCACGCATGAATTTTTGTGCTTTAGAAATTGGACAGTAACAAAATAGTCCCAAACATACTATTAGGCTCTGCTTAGCACTACTTTCTTATGACTTTGAAGTCACAATTGGTATAAAACGAAATCACTAGGTGCTGAATATAAGTCTGTGAGGTAGTGATAAATATGTGTTAGTAAAATTGAGTTTTTACCAAGCACTTCAGTGAAAAGCATAGCAGAAACACCAGAGTCCCAAACTAACCCTTCTTTTTTTTTTTCCAAGTGATCCAAGCTTGCAGTTTATGTTATGTAAGATTAATTATTGTTGACATGGCTGTGTGATGATGTTATTTAGAGTTTGGTAGTTCTGAAAACTGCAGTTCAGTAGGTCAACAGTTTGAAACCTAATAGTTAAGGAAGTCATTTCATGTTTGTTGAACCTATGAAAATTTTCTTTCGTGTTCTCCTCATGCCAATTTTGTTTGGTTGCACTTTCGAAAGATGACTTAGGTTTTGGTGCTTCACAATTTTTTAGTTGCATTAATGCTGAGTTATGATCTATAAGGTTCTTCCAAGCACTATATATCAAACTTAAGCGAATGCTATACCTTTTAGTGTGCAGCCCCCTTAACTCTCGTTAACATTGTCATGATATGAACTTTGGTGATACCTTTCCTCATTTAACTTGCTACTGTTTGCTTCCTTAGATTTTATCGTTCATAATTTCTATACATGCCCTCCATTGTTTTCTAGGTCCTATCAAATGATCCCTCCAAAAAGAACTAATTTTGAGCTACGTTAAATTCTTAGCCTGAGCTATTGAAATATGAGTTCACTCATCAAATGATCCTCGCGTTTTTTGGTTAATATATGTTGCAATCATGCTTCCTGCTCTTGTATCATTTGATGCATGAAGGAGATAAGATTTTGTTAGTAATGGAGTGCCTGAGATTGCTGTGTTGCAGAGTGGGATCCTTGGGGTGTTCCTGATGACTATGAATGTGAAGTTGTCGAGAATGATGCCCCAGTTCCCAAGCATGTTCCTCTACACCGACCTGGTCCTCTCCCCGAGGAATTCTACAATACGCTGCAATCTGTTCTCAAAAAGGATGCACCTGCAGTTACTTCTGGTGAGTCACAGCCAAAGGATTAGTATGCTGCTTTCTCTTGCCTGGAGGATGTTTAAATTTCATAGTTGAAGTTTTTTTTTTTTTTTTTTTTTTTTTTTTTTTTTTTTTCGTATCTTACCTTAGATGAATAGAGTTTTATTTATGAGACAAAAGCTTGAACCATTCGGTTAATAATAATATCTAAAATGATCTGGTGTTACAACAACTTAGTTATTTTCTAATTCTCACTTGTACATTCCTGTAGAAATGATGATGGTAAATAGGTGATGTGTTTCGCAATATTTTTACCTTTTGAAACTTAATTGCTGCCAGATACAGTATTGCTCTTTTGACACTACTTTGTGCTTAAGGAAACACGGCACTCCGAAGGGGAGACTTTAGTATCCAAAGTAAGGTAAAAGATTTTTCTACCTTGCAGATTCGGAGTCGCAGATTATTCTAAATCATTCCATTGGCAATCATTAATTTGAAAGTTTTTGATTAGGTTTGGGATTGAGGTGTTTTGTCATGCAATAAATTATTAGTTGTCAAATGTAAAATGAGTACAAATGGGGATGGCGTTACAGTCTATTGAAAATTAAGTAGAATCTTCAACAGATAAACAACAATTGGATGATAATATATTAATTTCTAATGCAACTTGGGTTTTTAGAATTTAAAATGATCCAACATGTGGTTGCCAGCTTAGAAAGCCTCAAACATGTCTAATATATTCTGGGTTTGTTGTTTTGGTGATTGGTGATGTGATTTTAAATTACAAATTACCGAGAGTTTTAAATGAAAGTTCTAGAGTACGTGGTAAAAAGAGATGTGGGTCAAAAGTGATTTAACTTTGAAAGTAAATTTATAAGTGTTCATTAAATATTTTGGATGCTATACTTTTAAGCAAAAAGGAGTACCACAATGCCAGAAGAAGGTTTACTATTTAGTAAACGCATAGCCCTTAGTTTTTTTATTGGTCTAGTCGTCTGCTAATTGGAGGGAGCTTCCATAGTAGGTGTCAAAATAATATTATAGCTGGGTATTGTATTGACATCCGAATGCATGATAGGTGGAGTCAATTGAAACGAAATTTGCAAAACTCCTGAGGACAATGCCGTGGGAAATTTTCATCGCGATCCCTACCAAACAATCGTAGATCTTTTCTTGAAGAATCATGAAAATTTTCTTGCAGCATGAGGAACCATCACGAGGATGATGCTTTCCTTCAAAATTTAAAAATGAGAATCAAATCTAACGATTCTTGACTTGTTAATTCATACAAAAAAACAATGGAAAAGTTGATTGGTATTCGTTGGCATCGGAATGAGTTATGATTATGATTCCACCCTACTACAAAGGAGCAAAAACTGATATGTATAAATTTAAAATTCTTTATTTTGAAGAGCAGAATTCTAATTTTACATCTTTAAAAAAGGTTTATGGATTGTACTGATCAGCATTTATCAATTTCTGTTATATTTGATTTGAAAACAATCCTATAAATTAAAAAATTCATAGAATTTTGTTGCATTTTGTGAAAGTACTTAAAACTCCATTTGTTTTGCGGCTTTTTCCCGGGCAAAATGGTAAATTTATGAGACCCTTTAATTCATTCAATTAAGTAAGAACAATAATTGGGACGCTCACCGTCCATTTGTATTTCTCTATTATCTACTAGATAAGCTGCTCAACTCAATCCTTTTTCTCTCAATTATCCAACGCTTTATATTTTATATCTAGCCTCTCTCCGTTGCACCTCGGCCTCCTTTTCTAGACTCTTCTAATCCCTTCCTCCTCCTCTGCGCCTAACGGTAATCTGTAATGGCCACGGATCTCGAGAAGAAAGTCAAAGAGGCGTTCATCGACGACCATTTCGAGCTCGCCTACGATCTCTGCTCGCAAGCCATTGATATTAACCCTAAAAACGCTGAGCTTTTCGCTGACCGTGCTCAAGCCAGCATCAAACTCAATAATTTCACTGGTATTTTAATTTAATTATTGCATTTCCCAGTTTATTTTTTCTGCTCTCTAGTTTGGCAACTGGGAAAATTGTTTCTTAGTGGGATGTTTTCGTTTTATGCGCAGAGGCTGTAGCGGACGCAGGCAAAGCAATTGAGTTGGATCCATCATTGGCTAAAGCCTATTTGCGAAAAGCGTGAGTGACACTCTGATTAAATATGTGATTTATTTTTGGATTTTTAGTTGGTAATGCTGTACGTATAAAATCACGAAAGTATGTCATGGGATTGGTTAATCTATTTAAAAATTCGTATTTTTCTTTAACTATTCCGAATTTTATTCACATTGGTTTTGACAATTCTAATGAAATGTTAAATATCCGGACCTTCCGATAAGACAACACTATTTGAAGAAATTTCTGAATTACTCTTATCAGATAAACTAGTAATTATTCCAAGGGTAGCCTAGTGATGTACGGCAAGTTGTCTGCTCGTGTAGTTGAGTGGTTAAACTTTTATGACGTGCCAAAATGGTCATAAACTTGTACTATGTACTTTCGCTTTGGTCTGGGGCAAACTGTTAAGTAGAAGCTTAATCTACATTTGTCATAGCTAGCTTCCTTGTTATTAGGGTAGTTTTGTTGTCCTTCAACTTGTATGCCTTCTTCTGCGTTACTCCTGTTGGCTATTTGTCGATGTGTTTGGACTTGTATATATCATGCTTTGTATGTAATTTCTTTTATCGAAATTTTCACCATTGTCTTCCTTATCTGCTGTTTTGGTCTACAGCATTTCATGCATGAAGCTTGAGGAATATGAAACAGCTAAGGCAGCTCTAGAAAAAGGTGCTTCTCTAGGTACGGGAGATTCAAGATTCGCCAAATTAATCAAAGAATGTGAGGATCACATAGCAGGTGTGTGGTTGTCTTGATTGTTTGTTTGTCTGTATGTTTTTTTTAAGCTTTTTCTTTGTTTTGAAGCTGATTAACCTGTTTCGGTATGAAAAGCGATATGTCTCTATTGTAACTACAAATTTCTGATGAGGGAAGGACATAAGAGACAACTTTTTTATTTTAGAAATATCCTTCAGCATTTATTGAATTTCTAATCTTAGTTAAACATTTTGGTTTTCATTCCAGAGGAAACTGGCTATCAACAAAAGCAGTCTCTGGAAACAATCCCATCAAATGTTGTGTCAATTGAAGATGTTCAGACACTGATGAATGTCACCAATCAGGCAACAGTGGCAGCACCAGCCAGACCAAAATACAGGTTTGTTGAAATGTTTATGTTTGTTTAGTCCATATTAAATTTACATTCATTGTTGAATCTTAATTTTAAGCTATATTGCTGATAGAAACCGCCTAGGACTGTATAAGATGATTATGCTTTTACCCTCTTGGACAACATTGTTAATCTAGTGAGATATATCTGTGCAGGCACGAATTTTATCAGAAGCCTGAGGAAGTGGTTGTTACCATATTTGCAAAGCGCATCCCAGTCCAAAATGTTGCTGTTGACTTTGGGGAACAGATAGTATGATGAAAATCGATCCTTTATTCCTTTTGCTTGTCTAATTCACAATTTTTATTGGTTCTTGGCATGTAAAGATAAAACCTGACGAGTTGCTAACTTCAATTTGTTGCTCTACAGTTAAGTGTTACTATTGACGTACCAGGTGAAGATGCATATCATTTTCAGCCTCGCTTATTTGGAAAGGTACAGCATAATTTTTCTTGTCAACTTGCTTTAGCTTTTGCAAAAAATGGAAGTATTCAAATTACTTGGCATTTGTTGTTTGCTTATTAAGGGAATATTGTACAAGTTCGAAATTATTTTAGATGTTGGGAATCATTTGGGATTGGGAGTTGGTAAATAGTTTCAAGACTAAACTATGGGTTCCTTAGGTAGAGGAAACAAAGTACCTCATTACATTTGCTTTGTCATGAGCAGCAATTTTGTATTGAAGCTCTTCTTCCTAGCTTGCAACACTTGTTTTGAATCCTCATTTTACTTTTTGCTGCTTGGAATTGTGCAAGCAGATTATACCAGCCAAGTGCAGATATGAGGTGTTGTCAACCAAAGTGGAAATCCGCCTTGCTAAAGCTGAACTGATACAGTGGACATCTCTTGAGTTCAGCAAGGAAAATGCAGTTCCTCAGAAGGTTAGCGTATCATCTGGTGGGTCTTCTTTTAGTATTATGTTGTTTTCAGATCTGGACTAGACGTTAAGGTTTTCTTTTGTCTGGATTATATCTCTGTGCCTTCTTATATATAAAACAGAACATAAGCATGTGCACTTGCTAAGATAATTTGCATGCTTACAAATAAGATTCTTGTTAAAAGAACCTGAGTTATGCAATGGAGTTTCATCATATGTATTCGTATGAGGATCTAAAATTTAAACTGTTAGCCACAAGCAGAAGTTAGAATGCGCACACATTGAAAAAATATAGGAATCTGATTATGCATTTGAACTGATTCTTGAAGATCTTGTAGCTTATAAACCACCATTATGTTGTCTCCTGGAATAATTTAATATATGTATTTTGTTCTGACATTCAGATAATGGTTAATTTGTTACTTTCAGTTAATTGTTCTGGTTTGAACTTGGAAAAGGTTGGTTTGTCTTGATTGTCGTGCTGTATTAATGATGAACTGATGCGAGTCATTGTAGCAAGCAACAATAAAGCAATACAGCAGATCCGTTCTTTATTTTTGAAAGGGGAGTTTGTCTATATCAACTGCTCAGGACTTTTGTGACAGGGGATGTAGGATTTTCAATTAGGATTGTGCTAGTCGATGGCCTGTTTCTGAAAAATGTTTGTGGTGGCTTGAATTATATATCTTCTGAAGTGCTTGCGAGATAAATATTCTTTGTTTCTTTCCTTGTTTATAAGTTTAGTAATCATAACTAGTCTTGCAGTTACTGCATCGCAAAGGCCTACTTACCCTACCTCTAAACCAAAAGTAGTAGATTGGGATAAGCTTGAAGCCCAAGTGAAGAAGGAGGTGAGCCTGAAATTTTAGTTGCTTTTAGATGGTTGTTCATTATTATGAGATGACTTCACTGTAAGAATTACATTCCAATGAAGGCGTGATTCTTTTGTAATTTTTCTTTTAGGAAAAAGACGAAAAGCTAGATGGTGATGCAGCATTGAACAAGTTTTTCCAGGAAATTTATGCCGATGCTGATGAGGACACAAGAAGAGCTATGAAAAAATCTTTTGTAAGTCTTTTAACACTGTCTTTTAATTCTGACCTATCATGATATGAGCAATACGAATTGGGAACATCTTTTAGACAGTTTATGGAGGAGGATTTGCTACTCACTGTAATTAAAGTGGTTGATTGGTATATTGCCCTGTGTAATGCATCCTAATGTTTGTGTTCATAAATTTCGCAGGTTGAGTCTAATGGAACAGTGCTGTCCACCAACTGGAAAGAGGTTGGGTCAAAGAAGGTTGAAGGAAGTCCTCCAGATGGCATGGAAATGAAGAAATGGGAGTACTAAGTTGTCTGATCGGATAAATTGTAATTTAGAGTCTGATTTTGGTTCTGTGAAACTTGTCATCTCTTCATCTTCAGTCACCAAAGTTCTTTATCGGTGCTTGGGTTGTGCTTGAGAGTCTAGATTTCTCTTTTAAATATACACTCATTTTCTCTTTTAAATGTGAAAAATGCTCGAAGCTGTTTCCATCTGAAGTTACAGTGTTGAGTTCTCTTGGTTTTAGTGAAAATGCAGATCGATGGTTGTATATTTGATTAAATCGTGAAAAAATTTGTGAAATCCTTTTTCTTGATGTAGGTGGTTATTTTAACGACAAACTGAATTGTTGGGATATGTTAATGCTATGGACTTTGAACCTTCGTGTCATATAAAGAAAAGAAAACTCGTTCGCCAAAATTGCCGCATTTGCAAATTTGGGGAGCTTATTGGTGGGGAATTCTAACAATATATATGTTAGTATTAGAGTAATGTTGGGGTATAAATTTTTAATATAACTTATTTATATAAATTATTGGTGGTGGTAATCTTTTATAATTATCACTTGTTTTATATTTTTCTACGTATTTTATATTTTTATTGATTAAGAATTTACTGTATATAAATAAATAAATTTATAATATATAAATTAATGCAAAAAGGACATAATAATTATAACATACTGTTATCCCAATAGATATAGATAATGTTAAGTTATTGTATTATTCATTAGCCATATGGTACCCAACGTCTGTCGTGTGGGTTCAATCGAATCCCTCTCCGGTCGGATCGGTGGGTTCAAATTTTAAAAATAATTTTTCTTCCTCTATATAGCAAAATAGCGTGAATTACATTACAAAATGGAAGCTTCAGTCAATTCAAGACGACGTCGTTCAGAACAAAATTAATTAATCACCGAGCCCTCTCTCCTTGTCAATTTTTCTCTTCCATCGACCAACTCCCTAGGTAGGTCTCTCCATTTTCTCAGTAACTGAAGTTGTAATCTGTTCGGTTCCCTAGTCAGAAAAAGATAAGTAGCGGAAATCTTGTGTACATATTTTGTGTTTTTTTTTTTTAATTTTTCTTATTTTTTGTAATTTTGCAAATGAACTTCTTCAGCTAATGTTGGTGGCTGAATTAGTGGTTTCTGATTCTCAGATCGTAAACAATTACCATAAATTTTGGCTTTCAAGGTTTCATTCTCCGTTTGAAATTTTCGATCAACTGCTTATACCTTCAGAAAAGTAGCGGAAATCTTGTGTATTTATTTTATGCTTCTTTTTTTTTTTCATATTTTTTCTAATTTTCCAAATGAACTTCATCAGCTAATGTTGGTAGCTGAATTGATGGTTTCTGATTCTCAGATCTTAAACAATTTCCATAAATTTTGAGTTTCCAGGTTTGATTCTCAGTTTGAAATTGTCGATCATCTGCCTATACTTTCAAATCGTTGCGGAACGATTTTTTTTTTTTTAAACTTTCTTTTGCCATTGTTTCGTAAATTTTATGACTTTGTTGATTAAACTACGAGTTGTGACATGATTCCTGAAAATTTCATTTAAATTTATTGAACAGGAATAATGCAGTTCTTTGGGGGTTCAGAGATCAGTCCATCACCGCCAGTGCCAACGGTGTCCGGTAACAATGCTCACATGATGTACGTGTTCAATCGGAGCGGTGTGTGCTTGCTTTACAGGGAATGGAATCGCCCACTTCGCACTCTCAACGCACAGCAGGATCACAAGCTCATGTTCGGTTTGCTCTTCTCCCTGAAGTCCTTGACCGCCAAGATGGACCCTACCAGGCATACGACTCGATTTCTTTCTCAGAATTTTTTTTTCAACATAAGTTTTTGAGAGCTGAGATTCAGTACTTTAGACTTATGTTAAGAACTAGAATTGGATGGATTTGGAGGTTGCTTTTATGGTAAAATTAGAAATATCTTTGCTATAAGACACTAAAATTAAAGAGTGGCATTTACGTTTCCCTAAATTTTGTTTTCTGAGCTCTACTTACATTATACCAGACAAAGAATTATCTTGTTAAAATCATAAATCTACATGTTGCTGGTTATGAATAGTATTGTTTAATATGAGTGTGCTGATCGTTTCTTAAATACATAGAATCGGTCGTGATATGGTAATGGGGCTTGGTTTGAGATGAAAAACATGACAACTGTAGTTTCAAGTCCATGGGATGTACCAATGATTGAACTTTTCACCACAAATTAGATGTCCCATTTCTATTGAAACGTGACCTTTCAGTTTTAAATTTAATTTTGCTTTTAGGTTGACAAAATGGTGATTTATTGTGGTTGGTAGATGATTCCCATATTTACCATTTCCATGGAGGTATTTATTGCTTTCGCTTGGGAGTGGATAATCATTAAAATGTGGCACCAAGACCTTTTATAGGTCTGCAAGAGGACTGAGACCAATCCCAAGCATTCAAGAGAAGGGAGAGTTTGTTTAAGTTCAAGAGGGTTGGGAGTTAGGGAGCAATTTAATTATAAATGAAAAGGATTTTGATTAACTTATGGATATTGTGATTTGTATAATGTTGGTATGTTTTGATATTGGTTCTTACTCTACTATTTTATGTGTACAGAGCAGAGAAAGGAAATCTGGGGGTGCCTCAATTACCAGGTCAAGGTTGTTCGTTTCACAGTTTTCGTACCAATACATACAAACTTAGCTTCTTGGAAAGTCCATCTGGAATTAAGGTTGGTTGGAATATATAGGCTATTTTTCATTGAATTAAGGAGATGTGCTTAATTGTTGATTAAGGAAACTTTTAGTGAGATTGTCGTATACCTCATGAAAGATCTCAGCTGTGTGGAACTAATTTAGAAACTTAATTTCAAATCATATTTTCAACTTGAAATCAGTGGACATAGGTAGTGTCTCAGCGAATATTAGCTTTAGCTTTTCTGTTAGGTTTGAGATTGGTTTTGGGTCAGTGGTTGTAGAGGAGGTATTCCCTAGACTAGCAACCTGGTAGATTAGGAATAGAGACCGAGATACTGTAACATAAAACTCCTTGTAATGGGTAATACATGTATCAAATGTAGTTATGTGGTTCATAATCTTCTCTTTCAAGCAAGCAGTGCTTCTCTTGGACTCTTGACCAAATATCATCCAGAGAACACAGAGAAGGGGGATGAGGACCAAGATAACATTAGGTTTAAGCAAATTTCAAACTTCTGCAGCCTTGAATGTGCCAGGAATACAAGATAATTGTAAGACATGACTGGCAGAAATTATGGGAGTACTAGATTGCCTTATTGCTTTGGTTCGGCAACTGCTGATGGTGTTTAGCCTTCTACATTTTCTAGGGAGGAATTGGGACTAAGAGCTTTGAAGCCAGATTTAATTCCTTAATACAAATGAGTAAAAATTGCTAGGATATTAATGCCAAAAGGTTACACTCTGATTTCCTTAATCTTGGATATGGTTGCTTGTAACTCTACAATTATTGATTCGGCTTGTATGTTTTCAGGCCTTAGGGTTATGAATACCTAGGAGGTGACACAGTATGTACTTTGTGTTGTCAGCTTCTTTTTTATTTATTTATTATAAAATAAATAAAAATTTTAAAATAACAAACTGTATGAACGTTTAGAATAAGAAATTGTATAAACTTCAAAGGAGGAAGAGTGACTTGCATGAAAATGAACAAGCTGCTCACGCAACTTTTAGTTGCATTACTGCTAATGCTTTAATGTCATGCAATTTTTGTTATGTATTTTTGAACTTCATGCTAAAAGAGTTCGTTTTATTGATTTCTGTGTGTTTACGATTGAAATTATTAAACAAAACGTTTATGTTACTGTTTGCTTCATGTTACAGTTTGATGTTCATCATTCACTTGCTTTTTTGTGTAGATAATATTGATCGCTCATCCCAGAACTGGTGATCTGCGGGAATCCCTAAAATACATATACAACTTGTATGTTGAATATGTTGTCAAGAATCCACTATATTCACCAGGAACTCCAATCAGGTAACTATTGACACTGATTTATCTATGAAATGGCAAATATTCAATTCGTATTTTTTTCTGTTCTCTTACAGTAATTGATCTATGATCTTGCTGCATTTGTGAATATTAATATGTTGAGTATTTCTAGTAGGTTCTCTCCAAATTCAACCAGAGTAATTAGGAAGATAAACTAAACTACACAAACAAATGAGTGTGCAAGCACTCCTTCACACAAACACTACATGGAATGTGAGGCAGTCGCTTAGACTGTTCAAAGAGCCAAGGCTTTGACATAATATTTGTCAGATTGCATGGAAGTTTCTGCATTTTTTAGTAGATGAGGCTTGCTACAAACCTAACTTACGTTGTTAATTTTTTCTTTATTCCTACACACTTTAAGAACTAGTATTTCATTTTATTTATTTCTTATAACTTCCGTGCTATCATTGTTTGACTGATATATTGTTGCACATGCTGTGTAGGTGTGAGCTTTTTAACACTTCACTTGATCAATATGTAAGAAGCATTGCATAGTGTCTCAAGGTAATGGTCAGGTCTCAAATATCTGCTTCTGCACTATTGATGCTCGTTCCATCATCAGAACTTTAGTACTTACAGAATGCTATAATCATTATTACTTCAGCCACACCCGTACAATTGCTTCAGATGTAGGCTTGTTCATTTTCCTGTTTCAAAGGCTTCCAGCTCCAATTAGGAATGTTTTGTGTGGATACGTTCAATTAATTTCGTCAGCGAACTTCATACTCATGACTTCCCACAATGCCCTGTTAGAAGGAAATTACGTTCATGTTGATGCTTTCATAAATTAGACGCTTGATCATTATTAGTGTCTACACACACTTCCATTGAATCCATGTCTTTATTTCGTCTGTGGTGAATTTGCTTGCATTGTAAGTGGCCAACCTGAAACACAGGTGGAAAGTAAGGTCTGGAATTATTTCATTGATAAGCACTAGAGGTTATGTTCATCTCTTCATCTCTATATTTTATTCTTTTGCCTGATGTCAATTTCACAAAAAAAAAGGGACGACCCACTGATTTGGAATGCATATATCTATTGCGTAATTCAGTTCAAGTGATCTGTGAATTGTGTGATTAGATTTAACTCTATTTTCGAAATAACTTGAGAAATAATAATTTTATTTCAATTGGAGTTCGCAATTGGTGGACCTTTTTGAAAAAAGACGTCTGAGCAATTGAAATAGGATATGTTTTTTCTTTTAAAAGAATTAGATATGCTTGGAAAAAAAATTTTGCGTACACCCGTGGAAGGTGGGATTAGCTTCTTCGGCTGCCTGGCCTACTAGCTAGTCAGGTTATGGCTGTCTAATTAGCCGGTTCAACTAAAGATGGTCTGTTTTTGTTTTTGTTTTATTTTGACGTTTGATATAATTGAGTTATAAAAAAATATTAATTAAGGAAATTTTGAATATTTACAAGGGTACAAACTAAAAATTATTATTTTTTAATAAATGTGGTGAATAAAAATTGGAGTGCAAGTATATATAAATATTCAAAATTTCCTTAATTAATATTTTTTTATTATATATTTAAGTATTTTTACACTCTTAAGTATATTTATTTACTTTTTTTTTAATTATATTACTTAAATATTATTATATAAAATAATAAACTATGGTAAAAAAATTTATAAACTAAGAAACAAATGGTAGGTTTGATTGTTATTTATAAAACGATAAATATAACTTGAATAAGTAAAATATTAAAAAAAGTTAAGAGTTAATAAATTTATTTTTATTAAAGAACTTAATTTTTTAATTTTTAAAATTTCGAATTTGAAAGCTTTTCGGGTAAGATAGACATACTATATATGTTTTTATTCAGTAACTAGGTAAGACAGACGTACTATTTATGTTTATTCAATACTATGAATTAATAATAACTATAATAAGAGAAAAAAATTATAACACATAATATAATATTATTTGATAGTCTTATTGAGATCGTCTACCTAAACCTTTTTCATTGAATTTTTATAAGAGTAAATATCCTTATTTTATTTATTATTATAGGTACAGTTTATTTATTTCAATAGGGGTTATGGATTTATTTGACAAAAGTAAATAAATTATTCCCATTTTAAATTGAAAGTAAGGATTTGTACGGTATTATACCTTTTCCAAATTCTTGAGAGAGGAAAAGTACAAAAAGAAAAATCATGTATATCTATCTAGGTGATTATTAATCAATTGAGTATTATCATATTGTATTAGACTGTTGATTTCGTGCTTGCTAAGATCTAGATCCAAACTATATTATATTAGATTTTTAATAATAATAATAATAAAGGTTAATTTGCGTTCGGGATATTGACAGTTGATTTGATCATGCAACTATGTCCAACAAAGGACATAATAAAAAATTTGATAAATAAATAAATGACTAAATACAATGTTCAGAAAATAATTCAAATAAATAAAATAAATTCTTACTCTTAATATCATCCTAGTTCATAGAGAGGTAAAATGGGTTGAATTAAAAGACAAATAAAAATAAGAGTGTATTAAGTCTATAAATTCGATCGAATTTGATCAACACCACTTGAATGTTTCAATTTTTTTAATTAATTAAATTTATTAGATTAACATCTTTATATTTTTAAAGACATTTTTATTAATATCAATTTCTAGAAGAAGACAATTCAATAATATGGATGTCAAGTAGCAAGTTTAAGTTATTATAAAAGATTTTAAAATTATATTTATTAATTATCAATCATAAGTGTTCTTATGTATTATTTAATTAAAAAATGAGATTACAAAAATCTTTGTGGTCATCTTCTTCTTGACATAATTAATTTGAGTCTAATTAATTTGTGTGTTTATGCATGTATGTGTGATTATTCAATTATTAAATAAGTAATTATCATATTAGTTTATTTCTTTCTAAAAATAAATCTTGAGAAATTCCAAAGTTAAATGTACAAGTGTTTCTTATCTTGTGGTATATGAAATTTGTATCAAAATTTTGATGCAACATAACAAATATTTTAATTTAATTTAGTACAAATTTGTGTTCCATAAATTAAAAATAATTTTTATGCATCCAAACCAAAAGTTGTACGATTTCTATACCATACCGAGTCGTTGATGTTACAATAAATAAATATATCACTTATTATAGTAATCAACAATCAACCGACACGTGGTCATGAGTTTCGATAGAGGTAGCAAAGTTTTGATTTAATTTAGAATCCAATTTTTTATCTATTAATTTTCTTTAATTTAACGAGTAGAATTTAAAATTCAATAATATGAAACGAATGATAAAATATAATGCGTATTAAAAGATTTATCACAAAAGAAAAAAATATTATTATATGTAATATAAAATTATAAAATCTAATATAAATTTTAAAAATTTAATACATATTATTACAATTATTAATCATAATAAAATCCCTTAATTATATATAAATATTTTTTAATTTTATAATAAAAGTTGTGGTTTAGTTTGTAATCAACAAAATTCATTGTCTTGTTGGGAAGGATTATAATTCCTAAATTAACTTGTATTTTTCTGAAATGTAAATAAAATATTTATATCTTCTGAAATTTTATTTTTCGACATGGCATAATCTTATTGGTCCAAAAAGTACAACACATGTCATTCACCGTTTATGACAGCAATCCTGTATATGTTTGAACATAGTATTTCAATTTATTATTATTTTTATTTTGTAGCAATAGACTGATTAAATACAATATTAATAATAATTGTCAAATAATTGAATTATTAAAATTTTTAAATAATAATAAATTATAAGTATATAAATACAAAGTTTATTATTTATTCAGCACATTATTGTTTTAAAAATTAAATATAGCTTATAAATAACAAATTAATTGGATATATAAACAACGATGGTTGTAAATTAGTTTATATATTAAATTTAATCTTTTAGACAACAAATTGATTAAGTACAACACAACAACAATAATTGTCAATTTATTAATATTTTAAAATAATAATAAATTAAATAAATCATAAGTTTGTAGGCATAATTTTCACCATTGATTTATTATGCTAGAATTATAAAATTAAAATTAGTATTAAAAGTTTAAAACATAGTAAATTAATATTATAAATAATGAGTACTATTGTTACAAACTTGTAATTAATTTAACATATCGTTTTACAAAATTAATAAATTAATAGAATTGACTATTATTATTGATAAAATATTTTAATTTTTTATTTTGATTATTGGAAAAAATTCCACATTGTAAAGAAAACAACGCCTAACTCCTTAACAATAAAAAAAGTTTATAAAGTCTTTTATTATATACGAAAAGAATTTGTGTTGTATTCAGTATTTATTTTTAGTTTATTTATATTAAGAAATATTTGTTTAAATTAAAAAAATATAGATATAAAAAAATAAAAAGCCTAATAGACTGTGCTTGTACCGCCTCACATGGGCTTATGCTTGGGCCTATGTCTTAGGCGTTCTGTTGCATGAATAGTCCAAGTCTGGCTTGCAGGTTTAATTTTAAGATTCAGGCCGACACAAAAGTAGGCTGTGTTGTGCCTGATATTCAATAGAAGCGGGCGGCAAATAACTTCTCAGTAATAATCTCATCGAGCATGAGACTTGATGGATGTATCACCTTATCCGCTTCATCTATATGTTGTAAAAAGGAAAGCAAACATTAAAATATTAAATATGCACTAATTTGGTAATTAAATATAATTTTGTAAAATAGAATAACAGTTATATGAATAACGGGGGAATGATAAATCCTCTATAATTTCATTTAGTTACAATTACCTTTTTATTTTATATTTTGTAATAAAAATCTTTTAAATTTTGAAAATTATGATAATTCCATTCTTAAAAAATTATTAAAAAATTGAGATTAATTTTATTAAAGCACTTTATTATCTTTTATGTACGTTTATTCATGTACATTCACTTCATTAAAATATAATAATAAATATATAATTTATTATTATTAAGGACATAATAATAAATTTATTTTAAAATAAGATAACAATAATGTTTTTAAAAAATTTGCACAACTTTCAAATTTTAAGAGATTTTTTTATAAAAAATAAAATAATAGATATTAGTTATTTTATAAAATCATATTTGTCATTTTCTCTGTTAATAAATATTTCATCACTAAATAAATAAGACTTATACTCAAAAGTGAATAAAAATTTAATTTTTGTATTTTAAAATCTAAATACACTTTCTTTTTTCAAATGTCTTTTTATATGTACTAAAATACATTGGCAATATTCCAGCACATTCTAACAAAAATATCATAAACAGTACTAGTCAATTCCCGACTATTTATACATTGCCTGAAGGCTATGCATTAAAAACAGGCAGAATTTTGCCATCTTTCAGCAAACACACAAATGGAGGCTATAGTTTTGTATCCATCACCGGCAATCGGCCACCTCATCTCAATGGTAGAGCTGGGAAAGCTCGTACTTACTCAAAAACCTTCACTCTCCGTTCACATAATCATTTTCAAGCCGCCGTATGATGCCGGCTCCACCGCCCCATACATTTCCAAAGTCTCTGCTACCATTCCCTCAATTACCTTCCATCATCTTCCCACCATAACTCTTCCTTCGTCGATAACCGAATCCTCTAGCCACAAAGAAACCCTCATTTTCGAAGTCCTCAAACTCAACAATCCTCATCTTCACCAAGCACTAGTTTCCATATCCAAAGATTACTCCATTTCTGCTCTTATTGCAGACTTTTTCTGCTATGCTGCTATTTCTGTCACAGATGAACTCAGTATTCCTGTTTACATGTTCTTCACTTCCGGTGCCGGCTGTCTTTCTCTCTTCCTCCATCTGCCCACTATTCATAGAAACACCACCAAAAGTTTTAAACATATGAATACCTTTCTCGCTGCCCCCGGCTTACCGCCCATACTCTCCTCCGACATGCCAAAACCAACACTGGAACGTGATGATAAAGCGTACGAGTTCTTTGTAGATTGCTTCAATCAGTGGTCACAAGCAGCAGGAATTATAGCAAACACGTACGAGTCACTAGAACCTACAGCTATCAGAGTAATAAGAAATGGGCTGTGTGTTCCCGATGGACGTACACCGGCCCTATACTGCATCGGACCATCGATTTCAGCCGATAATAGAAGCAGCAGTGATGGCGTGCCGGAGTGTTTGACGTGGCTTGACTCACAACCAAGCGAAAGCGTTGTGTTTTTATGCTTTGGTAGCTTAGGGTTGTTTTCTGCCCAACAGTTGAAGGAAATTGCCATTGGGTTGGAGAAAAGTGGACAAAGATTTTTGTGGGTCGTGAGAAACCCGCCTTCTGACAACGAGAGCGAGGCGAGGTTTGCACAACCCGACCCGGATTTGGATTCGTTACTTCCCGAAGGATTCCTGGATCGAACGAAAGAGAGGGGACTGGTCATAAAGTCTTGGGCTCCGCAAGTTCCGGTTTTGAATCATGAGTCGGTGGGCGGGTTCGTGACTCACTGCGGGTGGAACTCGGTGCTTGAAGCGGTCTGTGCCGGCGTACCAATGGTTGCATGGCCACTCTATGCGGAGCAAAGACTTAATAGAGTGATAATTGTGGAGGATATCAAAATTGCTTTGCCGTTGATTGAGTCTGAAAACGGGTTCGTGAGTTCATCTGAGGTGGGCAAGCGAGTCGGAGAGCTGATGGACTCTTATGAAGGTAACTCGGTTAGAAAACGTATTACGGAATTGAAAAATGAAGCTAAACGTGCAGTGAGTGAAGGCGGGTCAACTCACGTTGGCCTAATCGAATTTATTGAGTCATGGAAGCGTAATTGAGTTGAATCGGACATCTGATTTGTATTTTGTACTGTCATAATAACAGAGGGTTATCCTTATCTGTTATCACTAATTTGTAATTAAGGCCGTGCACGATCGGTGAATTCTGGTTTGTCAATGTCATAATCGACATATTATTCATTAAGTTCTTTGGTAATAAATTTCAAGCTGAGAAAGATAAAATCCTATGATGATAATCATTGGGTTTATAGAAGTGTCACTTATCACTTTATTAAAATCTTTATAATAAATAATTTTTATAATTCAAAAAATAATAAAAATTTTCTTTAACAAAAATAAAAATACCAACTTTCATATTTTTATTATATAAATTCGTAATTTTTATTATATAAGTTCTTAATTAAATAAAAATATGATAAATGTATTTATATTAAAATTTTTTTATCTAAATTAATAAATTATTTTTAAAATATAATTTTTAAAACAATATGAAATTAAAAAATTATTAAAATAAATTACTAAATTATTTATAAAAAAATAAAAATATTTTAATTTTTAGTATTTATTCTTATATATTTATTTTTAATTATAATTTATCGCATTTAATCTTTTTGTTCTAAATAATTTAAATCAGTAGAGCTAATAATTCATAATTTGCCTATTATTTATAATAATTTAAAGATAAATTATTAATTTAAATTAAGTTGAACTTATAATTTATAATTTGTCTATAATGTATAATATTTTAAATTAAATTTATTAACTTCAATTTTATAAATTATATATTTAGACAAAAAAAATTAAATAGACAAATATAATTAAAATTAGTGATTAAAAATAATAAATAGATAAAATTAAGTAATAAAAAATTTACCCTTAAATTAATATTTGACAAATTTATTTTTAAAGGTACTTATGAATATAAAATTATAAATTAAACCTTTTTATAGTATAAGTATTATATTTGTTATATATTTACTAAGTTTTATCTAAATATTTTATAATATAATTTTTAAAGATTAAATTGATAAATTTAGCTTTGAAATATTACAAATTATGGATAAATTGTAAATTATGAACTCAGTTTGATTTAAATTATTAAATATGTTATATTTAAATAAGAAAGTTAGATAGGACAAATTATAATTAAAAATAAAAGTGAATAAGAATAAATACTAAAAATTTAAAATATTTTTATGTTTTAAAAAATAATTTAATAATTTATTTTTAATAATTTTTAATTTTATATGGTATTAAAGATTTTATTTAAAAATAATTTAATAATTTATCAATTTAAATAAAAATTATTTGATATAAATAAATATATTATATTTTAATTTAATTAGAGATTTATACGATAAAAATTGAAATTTTATATAACAAAAGTATATATTTTTATATCATTAAAAATATATTTTTAGAGTTATATAAAATCAAAAAATTGTTAAAATAAAATTTAAAATTATTTTTTAAAAAATAAAAATATTTTAAATTTTCAGTGATTATTCTTATATATTATTATTTTTAATTATTCAATATAATTATAATTTATCATATCTAATTTTTTTTTTTGTCTAAATATAGCACAATTAATAATTTTGATTAAGTTAAACTTATAATTTATAATATTTTAAAGATAAATTATTAGTTTAAACCAAGTTTTTAATTTGTCCATAATTTATAATTTTTTAAACTAAATTTATTAATTCAAGCTTCACAAATTATATATTTGGGCAAAAAAATTAAATGGGATAAATTATAATTAAAATTAATAATTAAAAATAATAAAAAGATAAAATAATGAACAAAAATTTTATGCTTAAAATATTATTTGATAAATTTATTTTTAAAAATACTTATAAATATAAAATTATAAATTAAATTCTTTTTATAATATGAAGTATTATAATCATTTTATATATTTAATTAGTTTAATCTAAATATTTTGTAATATAAATTTTAAAGTTTATTTTAATAAATTTAGTTTTAAAATATTATAAATTATGGATAAATTATAAATTATAAGCTTAGTTTAGTTTAAATTATTAAATATGTTATATTTGAACAAAAAAATTTGATGAAATAAATTATAATTAAAATTGCTAATTAAAAATAAAAATAAAGAAGAATAACTACTAAAAATTTAAAATATTTTTATTTTTTTAAAAGGTTAATAATTTATTTTAATATTTTTTTAAAATTGTATTTAAAAAAATTTAATAGTTTATCAATTTGAAAAGAAATTATTTAATATAAATAAACATATTATATCTTAATTTAATTTAAAACTTATACGATAAAAATTAGATATTTATATAATAAAAGTATATATTTTTATCTCAATTAAAGAGGTATTTATTATTTTTTAAAATTACATAAAATATTTATTATAATTTTTTTAATAAAGAATAAGTGATATTTTTAAAATTTATAACAATATTGGTCATAAATATTTTAACCGAGATAATTGATATTTCTAAAAATTATAGGAATACCTTTCTTTTAAAAGTCAAAGGTTTATAATTTACTTCTTGAAAAAGAGTTAAACATAATAAATTTAAAATTTAGGAATTAACAAAAAAATTGTTAAACAGTCATCTTAGACAATTGTTAAGATTTTTATATTTATTATATATAATAATTTTTTACATTTAATATAATAATTAATGAGTATTTTTTATAAAATTTAATGTATTAAAAATTATAAAATATAGAACTGCACTGTACTCGCTATATTTATAAATTTGATTAATTTTTTTGAAAGGCTTTTATTAAATTTAATTAACATTGAAAATAATTTTTAGATTGACATTAAATTACATACTAATTAAAATAATATTTCAAGGGTTTTATGAATGGCATTGAATATTTTATAAATTAAAAAAAAAAAAATTGCATAAACAGTATAAAATATAAATTCTTTTGTTTTAACGCTTCCCTACGATGGATTGATTATCTCGTGTTTTGCTAACGAAATTTTTTGATTGAATTGTCGAAGGGGAAATAAGTTGAGTCCGGTTGAGTTCATGAATTGATTCCTTACGGGTCAATGTCATACACGTGGGCGGTGAGAGATGATAGGGCCCCAAGGGAACCCTACCCTGGCAAAGTTTTTTGGAGTTAACATGAAAATTATTTGTAATTTAACTTGTAGTTTCTTCTTTTCGTTTTTTAACCTCTTTAATTAACTTTAAAAATATTTTATATTTTCCAATTTATCAAATTTAAAAGGTAAATTTGACATTTTATTTTAATATATATATTAATGAGAATGTACTTATTTATTAATGAGAATATCTTGATAATAGCAATTTTTTAATATAATAATTTATATTTTACTTTTTTTGTAAAAAATATATTTTTAATTAAAATTATTAAATAATTTTATAAAAATAATAAAATAATAGTTATTAAATTAATATAACATCTATTATGAATACATCTCTATTTTAATAAAATAAGGATAGAATGTCAAAAAAATATTTTATTCTTTAATTTTTAATTTTTAATTTTTTTAAATTTAATCTCTTTAATTTTGCTACTTTGTGGTTAGGAGGCCCGGCTTCCAATTTTAGCTTAATTCATGATTTTATATGTTAAGGGTTCAATAATGCTAGACACGTCTTGGTTTGATGCCGTTTGAAAAATTCAAAGAGTTTAATTAAAGTTAGAGTTTTGGATTAAAATAATAATAATTATACATGTTCTTAATAAATCGCTATTAATACATCCTTGTTATAATAAAATAAGGATACTAAGAACAAATATAACCATAAATAAAATTAGAATTGAAAGTTGGGGGTCCTAATGACAAAATAGCAAAATTAAAGATGTTAAATTTAAAAAAATAATAAATTAAAGAATAAAATATCTTTTTTTGACGTCTCAGTTTAATACGAAAAAAAAGTTGATATATTAAGAGATAAAATATATATTTTTAAAAATTTTGAATACAAATTTGGTTAAGAGTAGGTATTTTCAAATTAATTCTATCCAAGCTGATGCTTAAAAAATTTTTAGATTGATTTCAGATCAATATTTTTTAAATTACTATTTGCAATTTAAATTTTGAATTGAATTAATTTTAAATCTCAAAATAATAAATCAAACTGTTTTAAAATTATTATATAAAAATTTATTATTATTATTATTTATTTGTGATCTCAAGTTATATATAACTGCCTTTGTCTCTTGTATGTGGTAACAACTAAAGAAAAATTATTCATAAAGAGATTAAAAATAAAGAATTATTTATAAAATTCTCTTTTAAATATTAATGAGAGATTATAAAATTATTATATTATTAATTTTATAATATAATTTAAACTGAGAAGTTAAATCATTTCAAACCGGATTTTACAATATAAATTGAATTGATTTGTGATATTTTAATAAATTAAATTGGATTGATTTAGTTCTAAATTGCAATATTTAAATAAGTTTAAAATTTTATCTCATATTAGTGCAAACCTCATGTGCCTACCCTTAAATTTGATGATAAAAATCAATTATTTTTATCATAGTACATTGATATTATAAATTTTAAGTGTCATGTCTAAAACAACCTTAGATAAATACAAATTTCTACCCTCATTACAATTTTACATTATTTATGAATTTTTATATTGACAAATATTAATGCACACTTCGTAAATTATTAAGGATTATATATAGATCTAGTCATTTCATATATTTAGATATAAAATTCTTTATATAATTTGACTTTTGTTATAGTATTATATCACAAATTATTCATATGATATTAGGATATATACAAATATTCAATTTGTTTTATATAAAATCTTTTGAAGATTTATTATGGATTAAGTGGCGAGTGATAAAACTTTTTGTTTAGAAATTTCGGTCTAATATGCTCAAACTAATTATCAAATTAATTCACATTTATTATTTTATTAGTTGTTATTATTTCAACAAAATTAGATTATACCCATGTATTCAAATATCAAAATTAGATTGTTATTAAATATTATCACTAATGATAAACCTTTGAAATATGACAAAACCACAATGGCCAACAGCCAACAATTAGGAGAGAATAGAGTATTCGATTTTTATGGAAAGCTAGTTAATTTCTGGCTGATTTTATTTTGACATTTTCAACCATTAAGTAGAAACTGTATTTATATGTTTTCCTATATACATTTTACAACAAATCTTTTTTTTATTTATATTTGCAAGTCCTTAATTTTCAAGAAAGCCTATCTGCATCTTCTGAAACAGCACTTGAGCAGATGGGTAGGGCACCTGAGTCGAGATTTTATCCAGAGAAAGCATCAAACCATCTTCTCCAACTCCTTCTCGCCCGAAATATTATAAACTTTCTCTTCTGGATCAAATCTCGCCGGTAGAATAAGCTCCGATTCTGTTTTTCTACCCCACAAATGGTGAAAATGATCGCCAAGCAAATGCCACCCAAATATCCCAACGTCTCAAGAAATCTTTATCAGAAACTCTCACACAATTCTACCCGTTTGCCGGGGTAATCACAGCAAATTCCACAGTTGAATGTAATGACAGTGGGGCTGAATACGTCGAAGCTCGAATCAACTGCGGTTTATCTGATATTCTTCAACAGCCTGATCAAAAATCCCTACGAGAATTCCTTCCTATCGAGGTAGAATCCGCAAAAGCTGCCGCGGGACATCTTCCGCTAGCTCAAGTAACTTTTTTCAAGTGCGGAGGATTCGTAATCGGAAACTGCTTTTCCCATATGGTCGCTGATGGAGGCACGATTAGCACAGTCATCCGCAGCTACTAATTCTAAAGAGACCGTTGTGTAACCCAAATATGTTGCGGTTTCCTTTTTTCCGGCGGATGAATCTCTGATACCTGATATCGAACAACCTAGTAGTAAATGTATAACAAAGAGGTTTGTGTTTGATGCCTCAAAGGTAGCTAAACTTAGGAGTAAAGTTGCCAGCGAAAGTGTGCCCAAACCAACGCGTGTCGAAGCTGTGTCAGCAGTGATTTGGAAATGTACAACGAATGCTTCGAGATCACTCCGGGGTTTTCCAAGGCCATCTTTGTTATGGCAAACTATGAACTTGAGTCGAGTGGTTGCGCCACCCTTGCCGGACAACAGTGTGGGCAACATTGCAGGGTACTTTCCTTCGAAAACAACGGAGAAAGTGATAGAATTACAAGACTTGGTTCGCAAAGTAAGGAAAAGTAAAGAAGATTTCTGTAAAAAAGGACTAAAAACTATCGTAGAAAGCAAGAGTCTTGACATGATTCCCGGGGTGGGAAACAAGCTAGAAGAAAGAAATGATATTGATGTGTATTTCTATTCCAGTGTGAGCAGATTGCCAATATACAACGTCGATTTTGGATGGGGAAAACCCATATGGTTGACTATGCCGAATTGCATTTACAGGAACGTAGTTATGTTATTGGGTACAAGAGATGGGAAAGGAATATAAGCATTAGTGACTTTGAGGAAAGAAGACATGGATTTGTTTGAACGTGACAAAGATTTGCTTGAACTTGCTGCTTTAAATCCAAGCACATGCATATCTTAACCTTGAGCAAGGGCAATGAGTCGACGTGCAGAAGCATTACACATGTGTTTCTTACTTCACATTTCCTCACATCACTGCTGATTTTAAGAGGAGAGTCGCAGTAATGAATTAAGAGAAAAATAACTAAAGTGAAGGGAATAATTATTTTCTTAAATTGCAGAACTGAAAATGCCTTTTTATAAGCTTACAAATAACAAAATCACTACAGATATTTGCTAATTAATCTGCCGATTTTTGCTGCATCAGATTTTGAATCACATCTCCAACACTCTCCCTTGATTCAAAATCACATACACCAAGCAAGGCCCTCAAATAAGCATGTCTTTGACTCGATAAAGCTTTGGTTAGGATGTCTGCAACCTAAACTTCTGTATTATAGAACTTCATGATTATATCTCCTTTGGTAACCAAGTCCCGAATGAAATGGAATCTCAGCTCAATATACTTTGTTCTTTCATGGAATGCAGGGTTCTTTGACATTGTAATTGTTGACTTATTATCACAATAAAGTTCAGTTCCTTTTGCTTGCTTTTGCTCCAAATCACACAACATTCTCCTAAGCCAAATGCATTGACATGCTACTGTAGTTACTGCCATATACTCTGTTTTTGCTGTTGACAGAGTTGTTGTTACTTGTTTCTTAGAGTTTCATGTGATGGCACCTGATCCTAGCCCAAATACATTTTCAGAAGTACTTCTTCTATCATCTAATGAGCTTGCCCAGTCATTATCAGTAAAGCCAACCAATCTAAAATTGGTTACATGAGTGTACCATATGCCATAATTCAATGTGCCTGCAACATACCTCAAAATTCTTTTTGCTCCTCCATAATGTTGCATTGATGGATTGCTCATGAATCTTGAAACAATAACTGAAAATGAAATATCTGGTCTCGTATGTGTTAAATATATTAATCCACCAACCAAACTTCTAAATTGTTTCTGATTTGCTACTTCAAATCCATCTTCTGGTTGCAACTTTTGATTGACATTCATTGGAGTAGCTACAATCTTATAATTGGACATATTAAACTTCTTTAGTAGATTAGATGCATATTTCTTTTGACAAATGAACACTCCATCTTCATCTTGCAATATCTCTAATCCAAGAAAGTAATGAAGCAGTCCTAAATCTGTCATTTTGAACTTACTCATCATGCTGGATTTGAACTCTTTGACAAGTGCTGGACTTGACCCCATGTAGATTATATCATCTACATATAAGCAGAATATGATGAAATCACTAGTGCCTTGCTTTTTTTGATACAAAGTAGGCTCATTTTCACTTCTTGCAAAGCCGTTTTGCTGAAAATACACATCAATCTTGTTGTACCATGCACGTGGGGCCTGCTTTAATCCATAGAGAGCTTTCCTCAGCTTATAAACTTTCTCTTCTTTCCCATTAATCACAAAACCTTCTGGTTGCGAGACATAGACTTCTTCTTCAAGTTCACCGTTGAGAAATACTGATTTTACGTCAAATCAGTACACCTTCCATCTAAATTATGCTGCCAATGCCAAAAACAATCTCACGGTCTCAAATTGAGCCACTGGGGCAAACGTCTCCTCATAGTCAATCCCTTGTTGCTGCGAGTACCCTTTTGCGACCAATCGAGCCTTGTGCTTTTGAACTTTTCCATCTGCATGAAATTTTGTCTTGAAAATCTATTTTAATCCAATTGCATTCTTTTCATCAGGCAGGTCTGTCTGCCCCCAGGTTGAGTTCTTTTGGATGGACATCAGTTCTTCCTTCATTGCCTTTTTCCACTCCTCTTTTTCTTCTGCCTCCTCGTAAGTTGTAAGATCTGGAGCTAAGAGATGAAATTCATCTGATTCATAGATTTCCCTCAACGATCTGAATTTTCTTGATGGTGTCTCCTCTGAAGATGCCCTTGCTGAACTTGAGGTTGCATTTGGTGTAGTTGCTGGGCTATGTTCACTTGGAGTGGAGGTCGGAGAATTAATTGAGGTTGAGTTTATTTCCTTAATTAATGGAGCTTGCGGCTTATCTTCATTGCTGTCATTATTTTTACTCCAGTTCCAGCCTGTATTCTCATTAAACACTATATTTCTACTACATTTCTACTGACAATTACTTTGCCAGTTAAAGGATCATACAATTTATATGCTTTGGACTCATTACAAGAGCCAACAAAAATACATTTTATTGATTTTCATCTAGTTTTTGACGACTTTGTGAATGAATCAAAACGTAAGCAATGCAACCAAATGGTTTGCCCTCTTCCCTCGCTTCATATGGAGTTCGATTTTGGACTGCTTTTGTTGGGGAGAGATTTAACAGATACACTGCCGTTGCAACCGCTTCTGCTCAATATGAATTAGGCAACCCTTTCTCTTTCAACAGACTTCTCGCCATCTCCATCACCGTTCTGTTTTTACGTTTTGCCACTCCATTCTGTTCCGGAGTATACGGTGTCGTCAGCTCACGTGGAATTTCATTTTCTTGACAAAATTGATTGAATTCCTTTGAAAGAAATTCACCACCTCTGTCTATGCATAGTACTTTTATGCTGGCTCCACTTTGCTTCTCAACCATTGCTTTAAATTTCTTGAAATTCTCAAATGTTTCTAATTTGGATTTGAGAAAATATACCCAGCTTACTCTGCTGAAGTCGTCTGTGAAAAAAAGAAAGTAATAGCTGCCACCTAATAATTCACTGTGCATAAGACCACATAGGTCTGAATGGACAAGTTCAAGTATTGCTTTGGCTCTTCGTGCCTTCCCGGTTGGAAATGATTTCCTAGTTTGCTTGCCATAAATACATCCTTCACATGTGCTAGTGTTTGAATTTTTGGTTAGCCATGAACCATTCCTTTTCTTTCTAGCAACTGCAATCCTTTCACATTCAGGTGTCCATATCGAAGACGCCATAACCTGGACTCATTTTGTTCTCCAGCCACCAAGGCAAAATTTTCCACAATGGAGACTTCAAGTGGAAACATTTTATTCTTGGTAATTTGGACATTTACAACCACTTGACCTGATTGCTTATCTTTGATGTGACATTCTCCATCATCAAATGTAATAGAGTATCCGCTGGCCATTAACTGTCCAACACTCAACAAATTGTGTGCCAAGTTAGGAACAAATTGAACATCATGTAAGAGTTTTGTTTTACCTTGGCTAGCATTCCTTTCCCTTCAACCTACACTACTTTATCATCTCCCAATCTGACCTTCCTTCTCTAAGTCTCATCAAGTTCCTTAAAGATTGCCTTCTTGCCCGTCATATGGTTTGAGTACCCGCTGTCTACGAACCATACTTCACCTTGTGCGTCAATTGGGTCACAATATGCCATAAATAATTTTCTCTCATCAGAAGTTTCTTCTGCAAAATTTGCTTATTTATCTTTAAACCAGCAATCAGATTTCATATACCCATATTTCTTGCAATGATGACACTGGATGCTGCCTTTGTTGAATCTCTGCTCAGATCCTCTCCCTCCACCTCTGCCATGGCTGGAATTCTTTCCTTGAAATCCTCCTCTGCCCCTTTCTCGACCAGCAGCTTTTTCTTGCTCCTTTAAGCCAAATCCTTTTGCCTGAAATGCTTTTTCTTCATTCTTGTCTTCTCTTGTGTTGATTCTGGCTTCATGAGATTGTAAAGAACCCATCAACTCATCAAAAGAATAAGTGGCCAGATTCTTGGACTCCTCAATAGTTGCAACCACATAGTCAAATTTAGGAGTTATGCTCCTTAATACTTTTGTTACAACAGCCCTCTTTGAAATCTCTTCTCTGTAGGATCTCATTTGGTTGACAATTGCCTCTATTTTTGTCAAGAAATCCTGCACTGATTCTCCATTCTTCATGTATAGATTTTGAAATTCTCGATTAAGTGTCTGCAACTTAACCCTTACCACTGTGGATGAGCCATGATATGCTAGCTGTAAAGTTGTCCAGGCCTCTTTTGCTGTTGAGGCTCCTGCAATTTTTGAGAAAATTGAGTCATGGACAGCTTGCTGAATGAAAAACAGGGCCTTTGAGTCTTTCTTCTTGTTTTCTCTTAATCTGGTCTCTTGATCTTGATCATTGTATCCATTTTCCACCAAGTCCCACAGCTCTTGTGACTTGAATAGTGTTTTCATTTTGATGCTCCAAAACTTGTAGTTGTCTCCTTTGAAAATTGGCATGGAAGGTTGGGTTATGCTCAGAGTATTGTTGTTTTCCATGATGAAACGCCCAAGTTATAAGAGCAACCAAAAGCTCTGATACCATAATGTTGATTTTAAGAGGAGAGTTGCAGTAATGAATTAAGAGAAAAATAACTAAAGTGAAGGGAATAATTATTTCCATAAATTACAAAACTGGAAATGCCCTTTTATAGGCTTACAAATAACAAAATGCAGAAAAAATAGGAACTAGCTATTACAAAAAAGAATACAGAAAAATCACTACAGATATTTGCTAACTAATCTGTCTACTTTTGCTGCATCAGATTTCGAATCATATCTCAAACAACAACAACATCAGTGCACCACAGGGTTCCCAAATCCCAAGCCCAAATTATCCAAGCAAACAAAGAGAAAAATGAAAATTTAAAGTATAAAAAATGCCAATTTCTTAGCTTACGACATTGCATTACAGAGAAGACAGCATATAATAAGCAGCAGTAAAAGAATACGATCTATCATTTATTAAGAAATCTTCAATAATGTCTAAAACCTAATTCATGAAAGAGCGAAAGAAACTAACAAAGGCAACGTACTGGCTCATGGTCCAATTATACATCAATGAACAATTTTTAATTTATAGAGCGTTGAGAAGAGACAATGGACTCCACTTAAACTCAAACCATGATCAATTGTCAATACCTGATAATACATACAAGACAATTCACGGGATGTGACTGATTTAAAACATAAAAGATACCAGTAATGTAAGTTTATTTGTCTATGGTCTTCTAATAATTATGGTGCATAGCCATATGAATAATTTTCTGTCACCATTTTCTGGTTAGTGTTACAAACAGAAGGTCAGAAATCCTATTTTCAGGTTAGAAAAACATAACAAATTACTGTTAGAAATGAGAGAGAGAAATACGAGGAGAGAACGTCACTATACTTCTAAAATTGCTAAGAATATCACATTAGAAAAAGAAAAAAAGATTAGGGGTATAACAATTATTATACTGCAAAAAAAGAATACCATAACACCAACAAGCAGTAAAGAAAAAATAAAAAAACATACCGATGCAGAATTGGAAACCGAAGCAACCGTCTATGCAGAATCGCCGATCAGAGAACTCGTTTGCTCTTCGACCTAAAGAAAGTAGAGAAGTGAGTGCAAAGCTGAGTAAACGAATTTGACGTTAGAAATGTCGGAGGGATCGAGATTTGAGAGAGAGCGACGAAGAATCGAAGAAAATCGCATTCCGTCGCGTTGCAAATTGAAATTTAAAAATATTTAATTTAAAATTTTAATTAAAAATAATCCATCTCACTATTTCCAAACAAAATTATTCCTAAATAAAAAATATATAAAATAAAATTTACTTGTATTATTATTATTTTATAACAATATTTTATGAAAATTTTCTAATCCATCGTGGATCAAAATTTTAATTATTATTGATTATTATTAATACGTTAAATTTAAAAAATTATTATTATTGATAATTATTGTTTAGTTGAAAAAATTTAAGTTGATAATTATTTGACGAGAGTTGATGAATATAAAAATAAGTATTGATATATAAAATTAAAAAATGGTAATATTTTTGAATTTATTATTAAGAAATAAATTAAACATGTTTGTTTATAAAAAATTAGGGACCGATCTAAATTAAAAATTACTTAAAAAGAAATTATGATAAAAAATTTATTAAAAATATCAATCACACTTTCGAGTATAATACTCTCTCGAAAATATAAATACTTTCTAATATAATTCACCCACTTTTGAATATAAAAGACGCTCAAAAGTGTATGTATTTTTGATAACGAAGGATTCAAATTTTAAAAAATTTAATTATAATTAATAATAATTTAAATTAATAATTAATATATTATTATTATTATTATTATTATTATTATTATTATTATTATTTACAATATCTTCATTAAAAAAATGTTAATACTAAAAAATATATTTAAAAAATATATAAATATTAACAAAATATTTAATTAAAATTTAAATAAAAAAATAAATTTATAAGTTGATTAAATATTAAATAATTTAGAATTATTATTTTGGTACTAATATTAATTAATTTTTTTTTAAATATATTACATTATAAATAAAATTAACTAATTTTTTTTTAAATTTTTTTATAGTTATAACTGGAGCACTAATAATTTTTATTTAATATAGAGATTCCTAGTAACTAACCTTCAATAATAATAAAATATATACTAACGAATTGATCATATTATACTTTTTTTTTTAAATAACGAGAAAATTTCTGTATTCAATCGTTATTGTGGTGTTCAGCCACACACAAGATCAAGCACCCACTTTTAAAGTACGTGTCTGCAGATCACACAATATCTGTCTTATGTCAATAAAAACGCATATATAAGGACCACACGCCAGTGGTATTAAATACGGGATAAAACTTCGATTATCTCAGACTCTTACAAAAAATACAATTTTGGAATTCGAATACACTAAGCAATCGTCACATCGTATTTAATCACTAGAATACACTTTTTAGGGGCGATTATACTATATTGTGGGATGAAAATATTAGTTACAAACAATTTATGCAAATATTGTATGAGATTAATTATATTAAGTTTAAAATTAGAATAAAAATAATATTTATGAAATACACAATCGTTATAACTTTTAATTTTTTAATATTTAATTTTTTAATGAAAAATATTTTAAAATTTTACTTAATTTTTATGTTAATTAAATGGGTTTCTAGTCACTGTTAACTTGTTATGGTATAAAAGATTTATAACATTAACTAATTACTTCAATAGGGATTCAAAATATATGTAATGCAAACGAAGAAGTCTTTATTTGTAAGCATATAAACAATGAGAAATCTAAATGATATTATTCCATTAAAAAAAGTAGAGGTCGGTATCATCTGATGCGTGTATGCTGATTTGTTAAATAAGAAAAGGCTGGTAATTGTTTTGTAGTGGATAATTTAGCGCTAAATCGAACGTTGTTGCTAAAATATACTAGATGTAAAAGTTGCCAACTCAGAAATGACTCACCCTAGTCTCGTACCATATATGATCAGAACCACTTTCAATAAAATCATCACAAGATGTATAAATCCTTGATTTTTAACAAAAACATTAAATAACAACATGTTTAACTATTTGTAACATAAGTCCTCGGTGATTAAAAATGACAAATCCATCAACGTGTGTGGGCCTAACTAGTAAAATTTAAGTCTATCAATATTTGGTATTACGTAAAGGTGATAATTGAATGAATGTATAGTATTTATATTATATTAATAAATTTATAGTATTTTTTATGCTGATTTAAATTTAATTTATTTATTAATTATATTATCCATTTATTAATTATATCATTCGTTTGTTAAATAGGTAATATAATAAAATAAATTATTAATTTATTAATTAAATAATTAAGTTATTAACTCTATTTAATTCATTCAATTCGTCTAATTAATTAATATAAAATTTTATTTATTTATTTAAGTATAAATTAATTATTAAATATTAATAATTAAAATTATTATACTAAACAATTATTTATTTAGGTATGATTACTTATTTAGATAGAGTTATTCTTTTAATTAATCGTATTTTAATCATATTTTAAATAAATTAAAAATGTCAAATTAAAATATAACACTATTGTTGATTGTAAATATGAATACAATTTGATTATTAGTCGTTTTAACCTTTTTAAATCAAAATTTATTTAATCGTATCAAAAATATATCGAATAATTATATTGTATTCCAAATCATCAACCCTAGTATCATACTTGTGTCATTCTAAATTTTCAAGAAATCATTCCTATCTATAAATATACTAAATTTATATTGTATTACATTGGGCCATAAGCATTTTCTACTTTTAATATTTATTTTAAAAAATTTAATTAAATAAAATTATCAAAATATTAATAAATTTAGATTTATACAATCATTATTATGTATTATTATTTTTTAATTTTTAAATATTTTATTTACTATTTGTATTTTTATATCAATCTGCAATCTTGGCATACCCATTTTACCCCTTATATTAGTATTGTTATTAAATTTTAAATATCGTATTAAGGACTTATTTATCGTAAATTACAAAAGTACGTCATTATTTATTATTTTATTAAATTTTAGGGACATATTTGTTAATATCCAGTATTATTACACTACAAGTTCACAACTATTTAATTACAAATTTAAACCCAAAACCCTTTAGTAATTTTTCCATAAAAAAAACAAAAACAAAAATCCAAGTTAGAGATAAAAGAGATAAATCAAAAGAGTTACAAGAACTGAATAGAAAAAAGGGGAAAAATGGAGTTTTTGAATTGGAAGGTGGTGGTGATTATGAGAGTGTTAGGAAAGTTAATTGTGTCTCGAAATTCATAGAGTAAATATTGTAATTATCCGTATCAGAATAGCAAAATTATAGGAGTAGAATTCTCTCTTCTTGTATATATATATGTCTCTGTTTCAATATATATTATAGAATATCTTTTTTTCAATTTTGCTTTTCACATGGTATCAAAGCAGTAACGATTTTCTTTTTTTTGCTTCTTTTTTTGCTCTTTCTTTTTGTTCCTTTTTCATTGGCTCTGATTATCATGGCTAGCACATTAGTAAGAGAATCAGATTTCGAAAACCCCTATTCATTTCAT
>JAWDEX010000023.1:4806696-4817395 GCA_035221805.1 Trichilia hirta
CTAAAATAGCTGCTTACCAACGAAAAATAGCACGATGTTACGACGAGAAAGTCTGACCCTAAAAATTTTGCATTGGTGATTTGGTCGTTAAGTAAACTAGGGCTAGTATTTAGTTTCTTAAGAATGGTGTACTGAGGCCAAATTAGGAAGGACCATATCGAGTTATAGACATAAGACGACCTGGGGACAAATTACAATACCCGATGGTCAAAATATTAAAAAGCCATAAAATACCTAGCTATTAAAACTATATTACCCCTGATAATTGTGTTTTATCCAAATAAAATCACTAACTTCATGATTACTATTTCAATACCAATTTAAATTTGCATCTACTCTAATTGCTTTATTATGGCTATATGCCACAATTATAAAAAATGATTATTATTAACAAGTTATTTCTCCGACACTACTTGAGTCCATTTGATTTCAGTAATTGCTCTACTGCAATAATAAAATTGCTACTTCTCCTATTTTAATAATTGGTTATTTAGGACAACTTCGATCAGCTTATGATCGGTGATTTTTATCTACTTACGATTTTATATTTTGAGTAACTCAAGATCGATAGTTTTATCTACTTATAATTCGACATCGCTCTAATAAATGTGATATCGGTAATTTTATCTAATTATAATTTGACATTGCTTTAATGAATTTGGGATCGATAATTTTTATCTACTTATTATTCAACATCACTGTGGTGAAAGTGGTGTCATGAAAACTACAAAAATTGTCCATTCGGATTCCTACTATTATACTTCGATAAAGTTTTTTTCGTATAATTTATGCCACGATTGGCATTATTTCGACAAGATAAATGTCCACTTCAAATCTTCCACTTTATCAACACGGCATAGTATAGCTACTTATCATGTTTTATTTATTTATTCGTCACCACGATAAGGTATTCATATTTATTGCAAAATAAATCAAAATAAGTTATTGTTGAAAATTTCTTCTTTGTATTGAACAATATAAATGTTGTGTTCATATAAGTAATATATACACATATTTCCACTGGTACATAAGAGGTAAAGGCAAAAATACATATATAAAGAGGAAAAGAAAATTTATGCATCTACTGAGGCTGCGAGTCTTTCTGTCATTGGTTGCAAGGATTTTTGCTTATACCGGATGGCTTGCCCGTCACCCTTGTGCTGGCATCAGAAGGTGAAAGACCTATAGGAGGAGTTTGCTGCTCAAGGTCAGTAGGGACGTTACCTAAAACAAGAGGCAGGATAAGGGAGATTTCAGTAGACTTTTGTTGATGTGGCTCGCTTCCCACAGCCACAAGAGTTTTCGGTGGTGGCTTGACCCCCACTTGAGGAGCTGCTCTATTAAACAGCCTTTTAACACCCAGCTCTATGAAAAATTAGTCAAAGTCCACCTCAGGTAGGCAACCTTTACCAACATATCAACATTCCTGAGCCCGAATAGTATGTCTTTCTCATATTGATCCCAGGTTCGATTATCAGCAGAACGGAGGTCTGTTTGCAATTTTTACACGATGGCCTCTACCTTTAGTAACTCCTAAACCTAGGAGAGTACATCTGTTTCTAGTCTTTCATTTTTCTCCTAGAGACTCCTTACAGTGTTCTTTCTGCTACAAAGAAGGTCAACGAAAGTGCTGTTCATCTTTCTTAGCGATTGCATATCATTCTTCAGCTGTAAAATCTCTCAGTCTAAGTCTACCATCCTAAACTCTATAATTTCAACCCTCTTCTCAAGATTCTCCCTAATCTTTGCCCAGGCTTGGCTGTCCCTCTTTAATTTCTTATTCAAACTAAGGATCTCCTTTTTCAGTCACTCATTTTTTCGACCTTGAGCATTCACACCTTAGATGTCCAACTTTATTTACTCTTGTTTTGGACGAGTATGTGGGCGATTTATAGAAGAGACAGTTAGAAAACATACTTGAAAGTTTGAAAAGAGAAGACGAGGCAGGTGTAAAGCTTACCATTATCAAGAAATCTATATAATTGATCATTGTCTCAGGAAAAAGACTGCCCATCTCCTCATTGATGACCCTATCTACCAAGGGGATGGTTGTGGAAGGAGGCGAGCTGCCATTAGTCTCTTATCTTTATCAAGTCAAAGAGCTCTAACTCCGACATGAGGGCATAGGGAAGAGCAAAGCAATGAGGAATCGCCTGCACCAGTACCCTAGGGGAAGAAGTCAGGGTGCGTTGGCTTAACCATGATATGTTGGTAGAATTGGACCTAGTGACATGAGTAGCTACGATCATGTTGCTCAATAGCTTATCCTATCCCTCCCCAGATCTGAGTCTCTTTCTTATTAATTGGGAGGGGTTATCACTACTGTAGGATGTCTCTTGAGGTGGAGTAGGGGCTTTACCCTTATCTTTTATGAAAGTTCTAGAAACTTTCTATCGATGCTAAAAGGGGGGTAGTAGCATCTGGCTTTGTCCTACCCCCTTATCGGCTCTCCTCACAGTTGCCAGACTCTTTAAGATTAAAAAACACTTATCTCTCTCCAACAGATTTTAAAAATAAAATCAAAAGGGATTAATCCCTCTTACAAGGACAACAGTGCATCTGTGATGTCCTACCCTTCGCTTTCATCCGATTTAAGGAGATGTATAAGACGTGAAAGGAGATCAGACTTGACTATACCAAAGAAACCTTGAACAGGATCTCCTTCTAACCAACAGCAATGTCCCTGAGTGAAGTCATTCTCTCTTTTGACTCTTGACTCAACAAAAGGCGATCCAACCAAGTAGTGGCCGGCCCGAACATGTTTGAAATCTCCCCTCTTGCAGTAAGATCCTATTCACCCCCGATGAAAAATTATTTATCCTTTTAATACTTATTGCTTAAAGGATTCTTCCTCACCAGATTGAGAGTTTTGGGCCTAATTTGTAAATACTATCAGCCAAGACTTGATCTTGGGTTCTTTCTTAGCATATATATTTAGGCCACCTTGGGAATGCTCAGGAGTTCAATGACGTATTCTTATCATAGCACGTATAAGTCAGCCAAGATCTTCGAACTATTGAGGATGAGTTGGTATGAAAAAATCTAAAAATAGGTGAGCACACTGGCAAAGAATAGCTGGAGTAGTAGCCTCACTCTTAGCAAGAATAGCTCCTCGTTGAAAGCAATTTCACTGGGAGGGGTCGACTCAGCACTTCTCTCCTATCCAAATCCTCATAGTTACTAGATTATATACCTTAAAAGTCTCCTAATACACACTGAAGTCCTGTGTGGTGACTATGAAAGAGAACCGATCACCCTCGAATTCAATCTCTATCTTAAATACTATAACTGAATCAGTAATAAATCCCTCATTCCTCGAGCTTAAGGGCGAACCTGACATTGGGTCAGCCTCAACAGTTTTTCGAGGTGACTGACTTAGGGACCTAACTTGACAGCTCTCACTGCTAGCACTCGTCTTCTATATGCGTACAATAGGATGTTAGGATAAAAATAGCATGAAGAATTAATGTTTTCCTAGGCTAATGGATAATGTGGGCCTCGCGATCTCTCTCTCCCTGCCTATCCTCGTAGCCTCAACAACGGACGTATTAATAAGAACCTCGACCCTGGATGCTTC
The DNA here is from genome assembly GCA_035221805.1 of Trichilia hirta. NCBI lineage: Eukaryota > Viridiplantae > Streptophyta > Magnoliopsida > Sapindales > Meliaceae > Trichilia > Trichilia hirta. The sequence goes on from JAWDEX010000023.1 coordinate 4,810,274, forward strand.
TCGGCGGAGGCCAGCGTTATGATCCCCTCCTACGGGTAAAAAACCTGCCATTACACCATTACAAGAAAAGTATGTAATAAAAAAGGCAAAGAAATAATATCTTATCGATCAAGTAGATGTAGAAACAAAGGTGCAAAAAAGTTTGTTATTGATAGATGCAGGCGACGCAGAAAGAAAGAGCTCAAAGAAACTACAAGCAAAACTTGGGTTTGTAAAGAATGCAAAATGGGAAGTAGGAGGCAAATTAGGAGTATTTATAGTCAGCTAGCCAATAACAAAGCGACGCAACCTATTCGGATAGTCGCTCTGTGAACGATCAGGAACTGGCCACATCGTATAAATTTCAAGGGAGTGCTCTAAAGCGCCGCGCCAATTCAAAAGTAGCAACTAATTTATTTACAGGGGGTTGTGCTACGAGTAACAAGGAGGTGCCATACTTCAGAAAGGTCTTTTTAAAAATAGCAGGTGAGAATCGAAGCATTCGCATTTAAGGAAGACTATTGGCTACTCGAGGCACTAAAATGTCGAAGTCAAAAAATTGAGTCGCCTCAGTAAATCGGAACCATCCAAATTTCTGCTCTCACTTCGCGACAGCGAAAACTTAGGAGGCTTATATTGATAACTTTTATCATCCCTATATTTCCTGTTTCTGGTTATTATTATAGGGGTGACCTAAATTGGATCCTATCACCTCGGCATTCTAATTGGCATCATTATTACCGAGGCAACTTGATTTTAATATTCCAAAAACGGGAGAGTCAAATGAAAAAAGCGGATGCATTTCCCAAAAAATGGCTTGAGCGTCCCATTACATTAAGAGGCATCTTATCCTATAAATTGCAGATATTTATTGCGCCACCCTAGTCTGATATAAGAAAGTGGTGAAAGGACCTGCCGGATGACCATGCCATATTCTATCTAATTATGCTCCCGTTTTTTGATGTCACACATACAAAGGCCTTATAAATGGTGAAATAGCTATATGAACAGGAGAATTTTCTCTTTTTCAAGCTTTTTGAGAGAAAAACCGAGTTCAACTAGCGGTGGCTAGTCCTTACTATAAACATTCTCAAATCTAATGTTTCGGGTCGATAAATTAACTTAAACACTCCTGTTTTCATTGTCTTTCTTTAATTTGGTTGTTGACGATCCATTGATTTGAGTGTCAGAATTTATATGCCAGTAATTTGACTTTACTCTTAATTTGTTATTTTTTATTTCAACTAATCTCTCATGAGTCGTTGTTCAAAGTTGAATACTACTTTGTACGGTTCTTACATCAACAACAATAAAATTTATGTAATGTACTGAATTTTTTATCCGAAAAAAATTCAAGCACCAACACTTTATAACAAGAAAATGACTTTATTTTAATTAATACACTTTAGACAAAGTATTCTTTCGTGGAACTTTAAAATAACTTAATTATCTTTCTCATGTTAGACGAAATCAATAACAATTAAGTAGTTGAATTAAAATGAGATGAAGACGAAACGGTAAAGGACTCTTATGATACAATGACAAACCTATAAATCAAACGTATAGTTTCGCAAAAATTTTAGACTAAAATGAAATTATCCTCTTTCCTTCCAGCCTCGTAAGGATGACCTCATACTTAGCGTGATATTAGGTAATATTCAAGATACATTTAGGGCAAGTAATATTTAACTAAATTTAAAAAAAAAAATAAAAAAAAAAAATAGGGGAAAAAACTTTGAACTTTTAAGGTTTAACAAGATGGACACTTTCGTCTCATAAATTTTAAAAATATGCAATGCTTTTTTATCCGCTAGTTGCTAAATAATTAGTGGAAGAAATATTTAATTTTTAAATTGTAATGATTATTTTAATCTTTATTCAATAGATTTTATAAAAGAACAAAAAATTTTTATTTCTTTTAAATTTTTTATATTTTTTACATTAATAAAAATTTAAAATTTATAATTATAGTGAATTTTTCATGAAAGAGAAAAAATAAAAAAAATTATGAATTTCTATTAATATAAAAAACAGAGAGAATTAGAAAAAGAAAGAAAAATTTTGTGTTTTTAAATTTATTAGCTAAGGATGATAATAGTAATTACAATTTAAAAAATAAAATATCTTTTATAATTCTTTAATAACTAATGAATAGGAGTATATAGAGTATTTTTTAAATTTATAAAATAAAAAATGTCCTAATCCCTAAAAGTTAGGAGTCTGCAGAAAATTTTCTCTGAAGTAAAATATTTGATAATTTTAATTTTTAATTAATAGAATTCTCTTGTTTTTCAACTAATGTCAACGTATTATAGCTTCTGTCTTACAACTTGCTCCACACCAAACATGTCTTTTAAGGATGATATCCTTGCTAATAGCAAAAGTTCATGCGAAACTCGTACCTAAAGGGACTTGTTTTGTTTGGGCCACTGGCCAGACGAAAAATGGGGTAGGGACCGGACCCAGATAATCTTACATACCCGCTTCACATTCCGGTTTCTTGTTTTCCTTATATTAAAATATTATTAAATAAAAATTAAACTAATTTAAAATTAAAATAATTAATGTGAAATTTATATTTACTTTTTGAAAAATTATATTCTATTAATTCAACTAATTCAATCAATTGAATTTTATAATTATAAGACCATAATAATTTGAGAGTTGCAATATAACTTGACTTTCAAATAAGTTAATTATAAAATAAATATTAATTTATAATTCATTATATTCTCATTCTATTGTTATTTAAATTGTTTTAATGAAAAAAAGCAAATAATTAGGAAATTTTCTTTTCTTTTCTTTACTTTGGTTTAGCGTTGATACTTTGCGCAGCATCATTCATCTTATCAAATTATTTATATAACATAATAACTTCATTTCATATAATGAGATTTTTGCTAACATAGCTTAATGATGTTGTTTATAATAATATAATTAATATTTATAAATTGCTATTACCATTTTATTATGTATGTAATAATCATTATTTATTCATATTATAATTAAAGTAGTTTATATTTATGATAACTATTTATTTTAAAATATATTAGAAGTAATAATTTTATTTTAAATTAAATACAAATTACAAATTAGAGTTTTGCAAATTTGAAAACGAGAATCAGAAAAAGGGACGGAAACAAAGATGCTAAATTAAGGGAAAAATCCCTGTCCTGTCCCATCCTATTGCCGTCCCTGAATGCCTTCTAAACAGGAAAATGAAGAAGCCTGCGTCTACAGCAATTGTACCGGTGTGTCTGGAGTATTTTGTTAAGTGTCAGGTTCTGATGATAGGACGAGTCAACGAGCATCAATAGTTAGAAGTAGATATTTGAGACTTGAGCACTACTTATGCAATTCTTACACCTTGATCTCGATTTCTCCCTAGAAGTTCTAAAACGAAAAACACCATCGGCAACGCTGAATCGAACCAACAAGGCAAATCTTGAGAGCTGTTGGGGTTTTAGCCTGTCAGAAGTTTGAAAGTTGAGAACATCCATTTGCATTCAGAACCATCTAAACCTCTGTTTTTACTCTAATTGTATAATATGACATTAAATTGTATAGATCAATTCGTATTACCAAGTTGTATACGTCTAGTATTGTACTATTATTGTTTTATCAAAATACGAAAATAGGTGCTAAGCGCTGGAGCTAGTAGTTTGTGAAACCAACGTTGATGTTGTGGCAAAAACAAAAAAGGAAGCACATTGACTATCAAATTTCGAGTAGGCTCGTTAATGGACACATGCTTACTTTCCTCTACAACAAGACGCTGCATTGAATATCAAGCTTCGTGTAAGCTGGTTAATGGACGCATGTTTGGCATATGAGTACGTGTAGGCAACTTTATACATGCTGTTACGTGTAGGAAATTAGACATGCATATATGCTGTCTTAATTATTAATTATCCACTAATATACTGAAGGGAAATGGAAAAGAGAAGTAACAAAGGGAAGAGTTGATACAAGGAATTTCTTGGGTGTAAAAGAAATCAAGAAATCGGTCGACTAGATTTCTAAGCTGCTAGGTACTTTTCTCTTCTTGTGTAGATTTAGATTTGATTCTTTTGTTCTTGATAAAACTTTATCACGTTTAATTTAATATTTATTATTAAATACGTGTCTTAAATTTTTTTTTTCTTTTATTGTAATTATTATTTATAATTTTGAAATAAATCTATATGTGACGTTGATATGTTAAAAAAAGTGTCTTGCATTTTTATTTATTTATTTATTATAAAAAAGAATTGAAAGTAACTAATTTTCAAATAAAATTTTGAGGCAAAATTTATTAATTGAGCATATATGTGATAAATTTTGTGTGTCATTCAAATTTATTAATTGACAACGTGATATACTCATCCGATCAAAACTCTTTTTCTTTGCGTTATATCAGACATATAACAATACCGTGACTAGCGGGCAACGGGTTAACAACCAGAGAAACCGTAATACCATCTAACCCAACTCCTCAGCACCTGAGAAATTTTAAACTCTCCCTTCTAGATCAAATCTCTACTCCTGAATATGCAGCAGTTGTTCTTTTCTACTTGGTAAATGATGATACTGATGATCACAGCAATATTATTGTTGACTCTGATCAAATATCCCAGCGTCTAAAGTCATCAAAAACTCTCACAAAATTCTACCCATTTGCTGGAAAATTTAAAGATCACGTTTCAATTGAATGTAATGACGACGCGGTTGAATACATTGAAGCTCAAGCCTACTGCCGTTTATCTGAATTTCTTCAAGAACCTGACCAGAAGTTACTACAAAAGTTTCTTACAACTCAGATGGAATTCCCAAAGGCAGACACTGGTCCTTTACAACCTGTTCAAGTCACTTTTTTCAAATGCGGGGGAGTGGCTATTGGAATTTGTACTTCGCACAAGCTCGGGGACGGAAACACGGTAAGCATGTCCGTAAATAGCTGGGCTACCAGAGCTCTTGATTACGGTAAGGCAGTGGTCCCCGAATATGTTGCAGAATCGGCTTTTCCTCCGGATGAATCATTGGCACCCTGCCCCTTCTTAGATGTTTCACCAGTTGCACTTGGATATGTAACGCAAACGAAGAGGTTTGTGTTTGATGCCTCAAAAATTGCTGATCTAAGGGAAAAAGGTGCATGTGCAAGCGTTCCTAATCCAACGCGAGTGGAAGCTGATTACTGCATCAAGATCAAGCAGGGGATATTCAAGACAATCTTTGATGTTCCACGCGATGAACTTGCGTAGGACAGTAGTGCCACCATTGCGTGATAACTCTGTGGGAAGTATTTTAGGGTATTTTAATGCCCAAACAAGGGAGAATGAGATAAAGTTACAAGACTTGGTTTGTCTACTACGGAAAGGAAACGAAGAATTCATCAAAAACAGAATTGAAATTATGCTAGAGAACAAAAGTCTTGATATTCCCGAGTTGAAAGACATTATCGACAGAGATGAGATAGATTGCTACATTTACTCCAGCTTGGATAGATTTCTCCTATACGAGGCTAATTTTGGATGGGGAAAGCCAACATGGGTAAGTATGCCTAATTCTACGTTGAAGAACATAATTATGTTGCTGGCCACAAATGATGGTGAGGGAATCGAAGCATCGGTGATTTTGAGAGCAGAAGAGATGGCATTGTTTGAACGTGATCAAGATTTGCTTGAATTTTCTCATTTCAATCCACCTGTATTCTTGCACACAGCCAATGTGTCGCCTTGAACACCCATTTACTCATTTACAATAAATGAGAACTTCAAAATGTTTACTCTCTCTCGTATTAATCTCACGGGATATATATGGTAAGTGATCTTTGTTGTATACTAGTATGGTTTGAAAAGTGATCTGGGAGAGCAGATTTCTTGGTTTCAGTAGATTGTTTACATTTGAGAATTTCAATTGAAGATAAATACATTGAGTTTAGTAGTAGTTGTGTTAACAAAAAATTAAAACAAAATTTCAACCATATAATATTATTTATGTTAAAAATAAAAATATAATATTAAAAATTTAAATTATATCTGAATTTATATTTTAAGTTTCGTAATATTATAATATTACATTATTTTATTTATTAAACGTTTTAGGTTATTTTTTTTATAAAGTAATTTAAATGAATAAATAAAGTGATGTAATATTGTAATGTCAACTTTCATATTACTAGTTGGAACAAAATTTAAAATTTTTAGTAATATTCTAAATAAAAATATTATTATTATTATTATTACAAAAATATTAATTATTTAAAGTGAGCTTATAGACCACATTTATTCTGCAATAACATGAACAAAGATTTGACTCCTGACAAACTGAGTCATAACTGAGTCATCCTTGTTTAATTGACTCAGTCAGTTTGTTCAATGCAATCCGAGATGACCCACCGTCACTCATCGCATCGTCGCATCGGCTGATTCTTTCACTGCAATCATCCAATGCTTCACAACTCAGTCACGCGGTCCTCCAACCCGTCTTTACTCACTAGCCCGTCTTTTGACTGCATCACTGGTAAAGCCATTATTGTTAAACAGGCTACCTGATTTGAATTCGTCGCCTTAACATCTCTCAACCGTCACTTAATTACTGAAAGGAGCTAATTTCTTCATTTTAAAAACGTAAAATTATAATAAAATAAATAGATATATTTTCTAAAAAATAGCTTGATCATCCCATCACGTTAAAGGGTACCATACTCTACAAATTATAAGTATTTATTACACCCTCCCTAATTTAGTACAAAAGAGTAATGAAAAGACTTATCAGATTACCATACCTTACCTTATCTGATTAAATTTTTCGATGCTCGCATGTGTAAAGGTCTTATAAATAGTAAAATTGCTACATAAGAAAAAATTTTGATTTTCTTTGGATCATTTTCAACTTAGTAAAAGAAGAATTCAACTAGCAAACATTAGCCCTCCCCCATAAATATTTCCCAAGCCCAGTATCCCAGATCGATAAATTACTTAAACACTCATAATTCATCTCTTTTTTTAACTTGATCTTAGATAATCCACTGACTTGAGCGTTAGATTATTTGTTGGTAATTCGACTTCACTCCTAGCTCATTTTTTTTTTTATTTTAGATAGTCTCCCGAGAGTCCCTGTTTAGAGCTAAGTACTGTTCTACACGACCTCTACATCAACCAC
>JAWDEX010000023.1:4820044-4856515 GCA_035221805.1 Trichilia hirta
AAATTCAACATATAAAATCAATAAAAGAAGAAATGAAGTATGTAGAGAAACTCTAATCAATTTTCTGCTTTTGTATTTGTTAGTTCTTAATTCAATGGAGTTGAGCATTGAAACATAGTATTATAGGAACTAATTGATTTCCCTTTTCCTAGAGTAGTATATAAATTAATACGTATAAGAATTCTATATCATAATGTGTACTACACATTTTAAATAATTATCTTGAAGTTTTTATTTAAGTAATTTGAGATTCATTTATTAAATAATAAATTATTATAATTTTTAAAACAATAAATAGCCTATTTCACTATCTAATTAATAAAACTAACATAATTATTTGTGATAGAAAGCTTAGAATAGTTATTTCAAAAGTGTAATGTTACTTTTAATCATAACTCTAATATGAGATAGTCATTACTTTAATTTATAATAATATGTACAAAAAATATAGTATTATAGATTCTATCGCTTAAACGTATACTGCATAATTGAGAGCAATTTTTTTCTTATTTACACGATTAAAATGAGATTATGTAACAAAATATTATTGAAAAGTAAAACTACAAATAAAATAATGAAAATCCAAGAAAAAGTAGTCAATTTTTATGTGAAAAACTTGAGAAAGGAAAAACCACGGGATGTTACTCTGGTATGAACTTTTACTGCGTATAAATAATAAGATTACAACATAATTCCTTTATTAAATCATTACTAAAGACTACCCACATAAAAAAAAAATAACTCTTTTAACTCACTACAAGACAATTAATTAATCACATGAATCATACTAAATGAGTTTAATAAGAACAGATACTGAAAAGAAGATTAAATAAAGAATCAAGACTGCCAGATGTGCAAAGTTTGATGTTGTGAAGCAGAGGAAGCTAAGAAGTTACCAGCCCAAAAATGAATCCACTTCCTATTTTCGGGATAGGAGAACGAGCAAAAACAGGAGATTCATCAACTCCTGAACTCACAAGACAATTTGAAAAAGGAGTAATTAGAAACAGAAATACTCACATATAAAGGAATATCTAAATCTCTGTTTTCAATTGGTTTGTTCTCTGTTTCCCAGTCCAAATAGAGATACTGAGATCGTTGTCTAAGTTGATTAACAATAAATTCATTGAGATTAATATCATAGAACTGCTTGTTGGCATAGTTGGTAGAAATTTGATAATTACCAATAGAACTGCTTGTTGGCATAATTGAGTCAAAGGGAAATTTATTAGCATCTCTAGAAATCATGAAAAGAGATTAATATCATAAAATTTAACATTTTATTTATTCGTAAGTGAGTAGAATTCGTATCAAATTTCAAACATATAGAAGTATAAATTACTAAGAAAAGAAATTAAGGCTATTTTATTATATTTAGGTTTTATATTTCAAAATACGTACCAGTGCTGGTTGAAGGAATATTCATTCCTGACATCGAGAGGAGCCTGCACTTCTTGGTTCATCTCCAATATCTTCTACTTCTACAGCACAAAAAATAATAATTTGTAATTTTATTTTAAACAAAAGCAATTGACTGATAGATAGATAATTATTTTTCGGAGGAGTACCTCCTCGATAGCATCCCTCCAGTTGAATCCACTTGTATTCAATATTAATATAGGGTATGTGAGCTATTTTTGGCCAATCCACACCCCTGTTGTTTCCACACCTTTCTTTCAAATGAGGACAATCGAAAATTCTCAATGTTTTCAGTTGCATCCCTTCTGGAAGACTCATTAAATTTATGCAATTGTCAATACGGAGATATATGAGTACGTAATCTATGATTTAAATACATTCAAATTTATTCCTGATTAAAGTAATATTATTAGGGATAATGATATTGTATAATCAGCTTATTTTGTTACTGCCATTGATTAGTAGTCGATGTTAATAGTTGGATGACGAGTCTCATATCACAAGAGCATAAACATGAGTATTGTATTTGAGAATGTGATACTTAATATGACTAATTATGACAAATCATATGGGTGAATATTTACAGTCAATGATTTGTCATACAGTCGTACCAGTATACCATTAGTCTTTAGACTTGAGGCATTATGACTGTAATCTATAATGAAAAACATTGTTCACTTGTATATATCGCACTAGGCTAGTCTGCCTGGTGAAAGATGCTTGATGACAATGTATTTTTATTGTATGAGAATAGGTAATAATCCATATAGAATCTGTTGGCTTAGATATTTGAGCTTGAGATTTTAGGTGGAACTGTCATGTACGAAAATTAAATCTTTGGCCATAGTACACGAATTCTAAAAATGAGTTTTTGGATAAGTGGATTCCGTTTATGATTGAAATTCTGATCTTATGATCGAGTTAGGGGTTTGACGATTCCATGACCTACACTCGATCGGGAGTCCATAGTAGAGAGACTTTACTACATGCAAGTATGACTATATGGGTTTATTTGGAATAACATTCTCTTTGTTATAGGGATCATGATATCTTGCTAGAAGTCACTTATGATCATTGAGAACTTATGTTACAATGTGTTATACTAAAGTGATACGAAAGGGTTTATATTTGCTCATATTTAGTTCACTATGAACCTAGGGAGTTACACATAAGAACTGATAGATGATGATGAGTAAAATAAATATCATTAAGTAAATTAATGATATTTTTTAATGAATTGATCTGATTTATTAATTAGAAGTTAATTTTATTTTTTAATATAAAAAATTAATTTTTCGATAATGGCGCATTAGCACCCGTCAATTCGAGAAATATTCTGATTATTTAATATATCTTAAATATGATTTATGACCGTATAGGAGACTAGAGAAAATAATTAATATATATATATATTATAATAAATAAAATTGTTTATTTATTAATGATTAAATAATTGTTATTTGATCAAATAAATCCTTAATTGACAAATGGCACTATGTTATATTGCTCAGTGTTAATACTAGATTAATTTTTGCCAATCCAATTTTTATTTAATGGCTAGGATTAACTTTTTAATGATGTATTAAAGAATTTAATATATATATATATCTTTACTTATTTATTATTATTGTTATTATAAATAAAGGTTAATAATAATAATAATAATAATAATAATAATTAGATATTATAAGAGATAATATCAAATTATTATTATAAAATAATTTTTAATTTTGTTTAAATCCACCAATGAATTAAAGGAATGTGCTTTGTTTTCATTGGTTGTAATTTTGGTAATGATAACTTGTTTTTTTAGCTTGTTCTTATACTTCCACTGTAGCTTACATTTGGGATTTGAAAATCCATTTTTGATGGCTTCTATTTCTTGCTTGCTGGACGTGATAAAGGAAGAAGAAATCAAAAGTTTTTGTTTTGAAAAATCAAAAGAGTAAAGAGTAATGGAAATGATGAAATTGGCTTTTATAGTTTCTTAACTTAGAGTTTGTTCATACAAGCTTAGTAAAGCTTTTACTATACTCTAGTCTCCAAAGATTCAATTGAAACCATCTTCATCTCTTTGGTTTATGGATATGCTTGGAGGTTGATCGAAGACGGTTTGGCTATTCGGATTGCTTGGTATATGATGCTAACTCTTGATGTTTTCATTAAAACCATAAAAATTGCATGAAATATTTTTTATGATCCTTGGTGCTTTTCTATGCTAATCCTTTAAGATATTCATCAAAGCTTTGGTCATTTCAAAAAATAATTCTCTACCTATTATTTCACACTAACATCCTAATGATATAGCAATCATATTATTGACACTAATATTATTTTATAATATTCACTGAAGACCTTTAGTATGCCTATATTATGATATTAATTCCTAATTGATATTATATCTGTAGAAAATAATTTAGATAATCTAATTATCTTGGATGATTCATATATATATTCTATCATTAGTATAATTAGATAAAAAAAAAAGTATACATATATGAATTGAAATAATTTTTTTATTAATTAAATATGTAAAGTACATATCATAACAATAATTTAATACAAAATATAACATGCCCAAAATTAAAAACACGAATGATTTTAGATCATATAATACCAATAATAATCTCATCATGATATCTCTTTACAGAACTCTTCAAACTTTCATTTGGTCTTTAGTGGATTAGTAAAAACGAGCTTGCACTTTGAGCTATTTGAATGGCACCTCAAAGTTCCTTTAAGAAAGCTTGACTCAGGTACCTAAAGTTTTAGATGGTTCCAGAGCTATACTTTTAAACCATATTCTTGCTTACTCTTCCAAGGTTAAAGGAAAAAGCTAGTACATTTGTTACTCTGTCAGGCCTTCGATCATCATCATTTTCCTAAAAATGTCACATTTTCTTGTGTAAAGGTTAATTTACATCATCTTAAACTTTTAAGAGAAAGTTAACTCTATTACTTCTTAGGTGAATGGAGAGTCTATGTTTATCTTAGGATAAGAGTTATGTCAAAAATTCAAGGTAAGGTCAACCTTTCTTTCTACTCTAACTTCTTTGAGTACTTTATGAACGTAGGCCTTAAGGACTTAAGGATCAATTTTCTAAGCCAAAATTTGCCATCCTGCCTAATCAAGAGACCTCAATTTATTGAGTTGTAACCTCAGGTCCACTATTATTTGCTTATGTCTTGGGTCACTCTAAGAGTTAATAGCTAGCTACAAGGAGTGTTTAACTGCTTTAACTTTCTAAAGTCATATATCCAAAATAGAGCATTAGTATTTCTCATTAGAGGGACTTCTATTTGTTCCATAAACTTTTCTTTTCTTTTCTTTTTTAAACTACAGTTAATCGTGATTTCCCTGAGGTTAGGGCTATTGCCAAAGGGCCAACCCTCTTTTTTCTCTTAGATATAGGGCAACATTCTCCTACTTTAGGAATCATGACAGTTCTATCTAGCCTTCCTTCTTTACATCTACCTTAAAGCAACTTTCTTAGTTTTATTGCCTCTCTTCCTAGTTATTTATTTTTCTGCTAGAGAATCAACAATTGTTAATCCTCTACATACCTACTCTTATATTCTTCCTGTTCACCAAGCAACCATAGGGATTCACGCCTTTTAATTCTAGCCATTACATGACTTTCTAAGGGAGTAATAATATTATCTTATAAATCACTCTCACTGAAAGATTCTATGGTTAGGCTTGGTTAGCAATGGAAATAGAGTCCTAGCCCTTATTTACCAAAGGTCTATAGAAATAGCAATTATGGTTATTGCCAACCATTCTAGTTTTGATTCATAAACAATGTTACTCTGGTATTGCAAAAGGCTTTTTGTTCATTTTTCACAGATAGCACCAATTATTGATGCCTGAAAAATTCTTGAGAAAGAGCTTTTCAAACACTACAAAGATTTGTCTTCTATTTGCTACTAGTGGTGATTAACAATTTCACCTCGAGTTGATAAATCCTCTGTGCATAATAGTCTAACTAATGAAAAATACAAAATAGAGAGTTATGAGTAAAGCCAATTTTCTTGTGTATAAATTTCAATGATTAAGTTAAACAAGGTTTTGGCTAAATGGCAAAAGCCCCAAAAAATAGTATAGGTAGTATTTAAGTAATAAGAAATACTAATGCATCTGAATGGCAAGGTGGGTGTGTTGAATGTCCAATCCTTTTTTTAGGTGAAGAAACCATCAATTTATAAGGGTTAATGGCACTCTTTTTTAATCTTTACACATGTAAGCATCGAAGAATGGGAGATTAATTTGTCAACAAGTTGTGTGTTAGAATCAGAGGCAGATCACACTACATTCATGGCCTAAGAGAGTAGAAAAATGTAATGATTGTTTAAAAGGTGTCTTATGCAATTTACAACCTTAAATGTGATGTAACATTTTGCAATGCCTTGATCTCTAAGCATTACCTAATTTTATCTCTCCCTTTCTTCTTTTAAGGTAAAAAAATGCTAAGGCGAGGCGGATGCCTTCACATCAATGCCTAGGGTGGCATAACACAGGATAATCAATTTTTGACCCACTAGTTTTGGGTCGCCTATAAAGATTCTCCAATATCTCAAGCGGTTAGATCTTCGCTTGAGTCAACAGTCGCCATCATTCTTGGGGTCGAGTAGGGACGACGGTTCTTCATCTTACCCTAACACTTATCAACATCTTGAATTTGATCAAAATCTAAACCTTAAAGATGATGAACTTCCTATTAGAGCAAATTACATATTCGATCATGATTTGGAAACATGGTCTAATGAAGATAGTAGTTTAAACCCATGCAATAAGCCTAGTGCAAATAACATGGATCTGGCAAATGGGACTAACACTACAAGGAATGGGCAAACAGATAAAGATTCTATAAAGGATGCCTTACTTTCATACTGTGAGAATGAAGACAATGACTATGAAGTAGTATAGTCAGTTGAGGAAGATAATCCATACAACGAATTGTTGGTCAATCTAGACATATATGTGCTCAAATATTAACCTAAAAAGGAAGTTGTCATAAGGCAAATACAAAAATTTAGAGATATTCAACACTTTAGAGAAGTCTTGCAAAAAGCATTGTGTTCAAAAAGGGTTTAGTTTAAGAAAAATAAGGAATAAGAAGAGAATGTTTATTGCCACTTGTAAAGTGCCAAGATGTCTTTAAAGGATATATGCTACCAATGTACTCATAGGGTTACATTACCAGATCAAATAGTTGACTGATAGACATGAATGTGACCAGGATATTAGAATTATAGAGACAACAAGTGATTAGATAGCAAATCAGTTTCAATTTCATTGCAAAATCAATCCACAACATCCAACAAAATAATTAATGAGGGGTTGAGAAACCAATTTAAAATGTACTATAACAATAAAAGTTATTTAGAGCAAGAAGGAAACCTATGGACATGGCCAATGGAGTAGTCTTACAGAGACTGGGATTATACAAGGGTGTTTAAAGAAAAAAATTCTAATGTATTGGTAAAGACACTAGGGTAATGCTAAAGAGGCTAAGTTCAAAATGGCAATGCTGAAGAGAATATTCAACATATTTATGTTTAGTTTTTCAGCTTTGAGAGATGGCTTTTTGAAGGGTTGTAAATGGTTCATTCTCTTAGATGCCTGTTTTTTAAAGGTTGTATGTATAGGGACAATATTACTGTGACTATTGATGCAAACAATGGAGTTTTTCCCATTGTAGTAGCTGTATATAAGAATAGACATATAGGAGTGATTCTTGGAGAAACTCAACATAGGCTTTTTCATTGAACTTGCATTTTTTATTCTTGAATTTTATCAATGAGCCATTTAGATTTCGGTTACCTTGCATTGTGGACAAATTGGGTGCTAATTCATCATTACCAAAGTTTCAAAATAAAAGAAATAGACATTCACCATTTTCACAACAAAGATACAGTTTGTTACGGTTTGTTCTGGATTGTGAGATCTTCACCTCAACTCTTATGTTGCATTTACATTTCTGATTTTTGAACTTAAACATCGATAGAGCTACTTGATGATTGCAATGAATTGGCTACTGAAAACCACCAATATTTGCATTGGCAGATTGAGTGTGGTCTGAATGTCAACTGAATGGGGTTTTCAATGCATGAACAAAAATTGAGTGGCTTTATGAATTTTGAGGAATTAAGCAAGGTACATTTCAAAGGAAAGCAAACTTGTGATGCGGAAATAAAATTGGTAGCAAAATTAAACTAAAAGAGTTGTAAAATATAACAAAATTCGGACACAACACTGAAATATATAGTCAACTTTTAACCAATGGCAACCAATATTATCGTTGCGCGCCAACGGTGGAAATGATCAAAATTAACCTTTATAGTGAAATGTGAAATCAAGAAGCATAATTGAAATTTTCAAGCAATTTTAAGGGCAAATTTGGTATCTCAATATCTACCATTGTCAGCTCAATGCGGTCCAGCTGTATTTTAACTTTATTGAATGCTTACAATTGTATAGTAGTATGAACGTTGGCAAAACCCCTAAGCAGTTTTAACGATAGAAATAGACGACGGGGGTACAGAATTTACTTTTTCAAATATAGGGGGACTGATCCATTATTTTTGCCAAACCAAGGGGGGATACGTCATTTTACCTATATTTATTAATGAAGTGCAAATTCTTAATATTTTACAAAATCATAAGTGACAATTTGATGTACTGTTTGTTACGGTTACCTTCTATAAACTTAAAATTATATTAAAGATACAAAACATCTTGTACAAAGTATTTGTATATAATCATGTAATATAAAAGTATTAGTCAGATCAAGATAGAAAATAAATATATTAATAAAAGGATTGAGTTTATTTAATTGAAATTTTTACTCAAATTGGCATACGATTTTGAGTTATTAAATTTGTTTAATCTAATTGTTAAAATTTAAAACTAAAAAATATATATTTAATGTTATCAACTCAATAATTTTTTATTTTTAAATTATATAAATTACTAAATAAAAATTTATCTCATTATTTAAATTTCACGAAATTCTACTGTACTTAAAATAAATAATTGTAATATATTACTTTGTATTATAAGACTACTCTTAAAAAAATATCTTTATAAAAATTCGACCACAATAATTTCGGTATATTAGCTTTTGTTTTTCAAAGCCTGTTTTTATTTATTTTTGGGATATAGATAGAATACCTATTATTTCGTAATTTTGAAAATAATTCGTAAAACAAAAAAAATAAATTTTATACTTTTGAAGAATAACTCATAATTTAATTATTAAGAATAATTTGTCAATAAATATTAGCATTGTATACAAATTAAATAGTATAAATCTAAAATCATACTAAGGATGATATTCTACAATATTTTTTAAATTAAAATAAATATTATTTAATTTTTTTATAACCAAAATATTAATTATATTATATGATATTATCGAAAGAACTTAGCTGGACGATTTGCATTTGCAATAGTAGTATAAGTAAACTATTTTTTAATATGCGTCTGTGTTCAAGTTTAGGAATGTGCATAAGATGAAATGGAAATTAGGGGCGTGGAACTTTAAAAGAAATATACATTATATTAGTAAATAATATCATATAATATTTTATTTTTTAAAATATTTATATCAATTATTCAATATGTTTTGCAATTCTTAATTTTAGAGTATGATTTTAAAAGATATTAGTGAAAGTATTTTAACTCTAAAAATAACAAACAAAAGAGTAATATTAAAAATTTTAAGTTATCTCCTAGTTTTAGTATTTTAAGTGATATGCTCAGTTGACAAAATATTTTACACAATTTTATTTAGTAAATATGTTATTAATTTACTTTACAAAAAATTTTAAAATTAATAAGTGAAGTGATTTAATATCATTATATTAATTGCCATATTAGTCAGACATAAGATTACAATTATAAACAGTAATTTAAATTATAACATAATTATTTAACACAAAATTGATACAATCAATCGAATTCATATTTAACAAAAAAAAAAAAAAAACAATCGAGACTCGTATTACATAATTAATAATTTTATTAAATTAAGTTTTAATTTTTTTAAATTTATTTATTTATTTTAAACACAATTAATTAAATAAATAAACATATCTTAATAAATAATTATAATTAAATAATTAATTAATTATTATAATAATAATTTTAATTATTTATATTTTAATAAATAATTGATTAAATAAATAAAATTTTATATTGATAAATTAAATGATTTAAATTGAGTCTATTATTTAATTATTTATTTAATAAATAAATAATCATATTCTATTCTATTAATTATTTAATGAATCGATCGTGACAATTGTTGAGATAATTATAAACGTATCAAATTCGAGTAAATATAAAAAAGTAATGTAAATTTGATTGTACCACATGATGTAACCAATTTTCTCGAATTCTCACCCCTAATTAAATACAATTTAATGTGTAGAATTGCTCTAAATAAAAATGTCATTATTATTTTTTATTTTTAACAAAAGTATTAATTATTTAAAGTGACCTTAGAGGCCGCATTCATTCTGCAGTAACATGGATAAAGATTTGAATCCTGCCAAACTGAGTCACCCTTACTTAATTGACTCGGTCAACCTTTTCAATGCAATCAGAGATGACCCACCATCACTCATCGCTGCACCACTTGCTTCTTTCATTGCAATCACTCGATCCCTCAGTGCTCTGCCTTTCTGCGAGTCCATTAACTCAGTCACTTTCTCCTCCAACTCGGCTGCACTCACTAACCCGTCTTCCGACTGCGAAACAGGTAAAGCCACCTTCATCTCTTCCACAATAAAAACTTTGTTCATCCTTTGCTCCGCATACAGAGGCCAACCCAACATTGGTACCCCAGCATGCACCGACTCAAGAACCGAGTTCCATCCGCAGTGAGTCACAAACGCTCCAACTGAGTCGTGATTAAGTATTTTAACCTGCGGCGCCCAAGATTTCATTACAAGTCCCCTGTCTTTGGTTCTTTCCCTAAACCCTTCTGGTAAGAACAAGTCTATGCATACATCAACCTCTACTAAAGAATGGTGTGTCTCATCGTCCGGTAGAGGAATACGCACGACCCACAGAAAGTTAACTCCACTTCTGTCTAAACCAATGGCAATTTCTCTTAACTGCTCAGCAGAAAACACTCCCAAGCTGCCGAAACAAAGAAAAACGACGCTTTGGCTTGGTTTTGAATCAAGCCAACTCAGGCACTCATTCTGATCTTCCCAACCTCCTTTCTGTTCGCCAATCACTGGCCCTATGCAATATAGGGGTGGCACCAATTCATTTGGTGTGGCATTTCCCTCCAATATTGCTTTGCAAGCCCTCTCTTCCAGCAACTCAAAAGTGTTTACAATAATCCCTGCGGATTTTGTCATCTGGATTCCAGTGTCGACAAAGCACGAGAGTGCTTTACTCTCAGGATTAAGCATGGCTGTCGGCATGTCTATCGCCCGAATAGGCGGTAAACCGGGGAAATGTAGAAGCATGCTGCCGAGTTCTCTTAAGCTCTTTTTCATGTTTTCAAGCAGCGTCGGGAGGTAAAGTAAAGCAGCAACGCCATTTGCGCCACTGGTAAAGTAATAGTAAGTGGGAATATTAAGCGTTGACGAGACTTTGAACGAAGCATTGCAGAAGAAATCGATAACAAAGCCTTTAATTTTGGAGGACTTGGAAATTGTCATTAGTGTTTCACGAAGATTAGGGTTATTGAGTTCACCCATCTCATACAATAGAGCAGGGATGTCATCTGGTGAACGGAAAGTGTCAGGGAGGGTGACGGGAGGGAGATGGTGGAAGGTGATGAAGGGAGTGGAGGCGGAGACGGAGGCGATGTACTCGTTCGTGGAAGTAGTTTCGAATGGTGCATCGGGGATCATAATGACAACGGAAAAAAAAGGGTGGTGAGTTACTATCAATTTTCCAAATTCTACCATGGAAACTAAGTGACCTCGTCCTGGGGAAGGATAAAGAATGATGGTATCGGCCATAGCTTTTGTTAGATCAAAACACAAAATAACAGAGATCGATAGATTGCTAGATGACGAGGATTTCAAACTATTTTAGAAAACCAGAGTCTCGGAACAAACCGGATCGAAAATGATGACGCAGGTTTCTATATGTACTCACGCAAGTAAGCTTTTCGCGATACGAGATCGATTTAAGATGAGGAAAGCCGATATGGGCAACTCTTTCGAATTACATGGTTATGTTGCAGAGTCCAAGAGTTTGAGAAAGGAATGGAAGGTTTGGTGAGCACGTCCTAATGTACGAGCAATGATCGATGAATGTTAGGTATGCCTTTTTATTTATTCATTAATAAAATGGCATGTTGATCCTTGGCTTTAGATTCTCTGCACTTTTATTTTAAATAATAATCAATATCTCTCTTTGATTAATTTTATATATATTTTAATATTAAAATTTTGAATGCAACACTTTCTTTCTTTCATGATATTAACTAGTCATCTTCAACTTGCGTGTTTTGTCTCTCTCTTCTTCTCTCTGTTTTTTCCATTCTTTTTCATTTTACTTTTGAAAGTCTTGCTTATATAAGATCGAAATAAAAGCAGCAATGTCAGATACAACTTCAATAAAAATTCTATCCAAAAAAAATATTTGAATTCATATATTTCATAACGTGATTCATATCTAGATAGATAGATCGATAGATATAAAGTCATTGTATGCATTGAGATTGCATAACAAAAAGATATACAGATTTTTTTTTTTTTTATATTAACACATTCACTTATTAATACGTTAATATATGAATAATGTTATTGATCCTAAAATTTTTGTTTAAAAATTTATTTTAAATAAAATGACATGTATTTAATTAAATAATAAAAATATAATACAATTTTAAAAATTAATTATTTAATAAATACATATCAATTTGTTTGTTATATTATTTAGATTTTATTTTAGAATAAAAATTTACAATAATAATATTATCGGTTAAAAATACATCCATCAAGTATTATTAGATTTTATTTTAATGGCTCAATTGGCATACAAATATTTGGAAGAAGATATAAATACAAGCGATGCCTGAATCATTATCAGAAACAACGTCATCATACGGTTTCCTGCCGATCTAACTTTCTCCACGTGACAATTAATGCTCTGTATAACGGAGTTGAAGAAAGTCTCCAGAAAGTTCAGATGATATAATTTTTTATTAAAATTTTATATTAATAATAATTAATTAAAAATTTTACTGTCGGATATCCTAAAATTTTTATATTTAATAAATTATATTTTTTAATACATTAAAATTTATTATTAATTATTAATTTAAATATTATAAATTATTATAAATAATAAATATAAAAATTATAACAAGGCGAGTCATTTACAAAATTATAATATTAATCCCAATTTTAAGAACGAACACAAAAGCTCTACGCAAACTCTTCAAAAGGCTTTTCTATATTGGGCTTTACAAATTAAACTGCTTTGGTCTTTCCTTATTTAACCCTAACAGCTATTTTAGTTATTCAATGCATAATAATTGGATTATTGAGTTTGATTCCATTGTTCATGACCAATAATATATTTGAAATTTTGAACATATATAATCTAGCTATAAGGTAGCAACGATTCATTTAAAATTATGATAATTTTATTATGATTTAAAAGTAAAATTTTAAAAATTATTTAATAACATATATTTTATTAGAACTAAAATATATATATTTTAACATTAATATTTGATATTAAAAATTTTCACTCTTTGATTTAAAAATCACGAAATCGCACTATTCATTGATGAATTATAAAATCATGGTAGGCAATTTAAAATACTTTCTACTACGGGTGTTTTTTACAAACTTAAAGTCATATTGGAGCTAATACTTTGTACAAATTATTCATATATGAGAACTTATATAGCATAAAAGTATTAGTCAAATCAAGATATAAAAATAAATATAACTAATAAAATGGTAAAGTTCTTGTAATTTAAATTTTTTTTCTCGAACAAATATATAAATTTTTAAATATGATATTTGTATAATAGAATACTTAAAAAAAAAAGAAAAAAAGAAAAAAAAATCTTAATGCCATCAACTCAATAATCTTTTGTTCTTGAATTATACAAAATTAATAAATAAAAATTTATGTCATTATTTTAAATTAATCAAATTTTATTTTTTATTAGGGTTTGAATATATTGACTCTCTATTTTTAGTGTTTTCAAAAGCCTGCTTCTATTTTCATTATCTGAAACCATTAGAATAATTTTGATCAGTTGATATTTTTAAAAACTAATCCGTAAAAGAAGGGGCAGAAAAAAAAGTAGTACAATGTTTTCTGAAATTCCAAATCAATTTGGGCTTACCCAAGATATCTAATAAGGGAAGCATGTCACTGAAATTGTTAGTCTCATTTGAAATTAATGTTTGCTTATTCCCCTTTATGTTATGATAGAAGTATATATTTTTTAAGTTTTGCACTTTATGTTTCTAACTCTGTAAATTTCTATTATAAAAATTTTTTAATTTTATATTATAAATTAATTATAGACCTATAATTAAATCATATATAACATAAATAGATAAACACTCAGATTTAAATATAAATATAAATATGATACATATACACCATGAAACCACCTGCAATTTGTCGTGCAATACCAAAAGCTTTTGATGCAGTGGCGTAGCTAATTTTGACATTCAATCTTTAAATTATGTTTGGGAGTATAAAATTTAATATAAAAAAAAAAACTTATTAAATAACAATATTAGGAATATAAATTAGTATACCTGTATTCCAATATTAGGGTGGAGTGGAATTGAATTTATGAAATTTTCAAAAAAATATTTAATAAACAATAATATTAATATATGAATTTTATTGTATGATTGTTATGTATCTTATATTTTATAAAAATAAATAAAATTTTATATAAAATATCCAAAAATTATATAATTTTATCTTGTTAACTTCTATAAAAAGAATTTACATACAAAATCGTTTCTTTAACATTATTTTTAATTACTAGCGAATATTGAAAGAAGAAGTTGAGGGTGACTTGATAAACATCGAGCAAATATTTGATTGGACGAAGACAACAATGACTTCGCATGTAAAGTAAAAGATTAAAGAACAAAGAACGACCCGTGAACCTGCACAGAATCTTCGCCAAGAAAGCAAACAGCATTTTAGGACCCCACAAAACTTTATTCATAATGAGAATGTGGCGTTCTACAATCACTTCTGACTTTCTGTTCACTACGTCTTAAAATAGATAGAGACCCGTGATACATAATTCAGCCGGTAACCAATTGTAGTCAAGCTCTTAAGCATAACTTTCTTATGCTGACTGGCTGTCTCACGAAAAAGAAAATGGGAGCCCACAAAATTGTTTGTATATTTCATGTCAAGTGGTTGATGAGTAATGATTGAATTTGGGTGGAAAATATTTCCTAGTTTTGAGTAGAGATTTTAGGGTTTTGGATGATAAATTAAAGAATGTTTGACTTGATGATCATGGCAACTGGTAACATACTATATAACATTCATGAAGAATTTTGTACAAGACTAGGATTTATACGACTTAGATTTTTGAAAATGAAAGTATATTGTATACGTATTCAATGAGCAGACGTACTCACAAGTATGATGATTTACACCGGTTCCGATAGAAATTTTTCATTCCAGAGAAATATAAATTAGAAGACAAAAGTACAAATTTGTGAATTAAACAAGCTTAATTTACTAGGCTTATTCCAGTTTATTGGATTTGATCTATCAAATGAAACCTAAGAAACATCAATTTTTGAGAATCAGATTGAAGAGCATGCTGAAAAAAGCTGCAGGTATTGAATGTTGGCCTTATTTCTTTGATTTTGAAACCCTTCTGATCAGAACCATGAAACAAAACACCCGATATAGCACAAAGAAGCCTATCAAGAAGTAGGTATTAGTCCATCTCTGTCTCTCATGGAACCCTTGGTTCTGTAACACATATCGTCCTGTTATCATGCGCGTTATGTTCTCTTCGTACCATATCAAACACCTTGAGACGAGGCAAGAATACTCATTGATAAGAAGTGCATCAAGGGCATATTTATACATGGAGAAGAAGTGCATGAAGAGCCAATACTTTGGCATGCTGTCTTTTTTGATGAAATAGCCGGACAAGAGAAAGAAAGTACCGAGAAATATTGTCACGAGGGAAGTTCCAGCAATGTAGTTTGGTGCAACAGAGCTCAAGAAGAGAACAAATGAATTAGCCATCAGAACTATGATCCATATGACCAAAACAAAGTAAGCAAAAGCTTGCCACGAAGTGCAAAGCCCCACTAAAAAGTAAATCGAGACCGAGTATATGACCGCAATTGCAAGCAAGGCAAGAAAACAAGTGTATTTGCAAGCAGATAACTCGAGAGTCGATAGACTCGCTTGAAGTTTCTCTCAGTATAATTGGCCTTCCATTGATGAAGATTGGAAGAGTTTCAGTTGGGGAAGAGAGTAGAAAAGTGAGAGTGAAGGCAAAAAGACCAGACCTCTTCTCTATCCCTTGCTTGTCATAACCAATATTCATGTAAATAGTTCCCAAAACAAGACCAACTATAAGTACTTCTAATGCGTTTGTTAAAAGCAGCTGTCTTGTTCTGTAAATGATCTTCCAAAACCTGTTATGTAAAGTGCAGATTTCTTGCAGTCTTGAACTTCTATATCTGATCATATTTTTTGCTTCATTATCACAAGGAGAAGTTGCAGAATCATCGATAGACGATGGAGGAAGAGATGGTGGAGTAATAGGCTTACAATCACGGAGCTGGTTTAGTATTTCCATGGTGTATTCAAGAGCATTGAGTTGAGGAGGAGCAGTGAAGCCATTGGAGAGTAAGAATGTTTGAAGTGAAAAAAGTGTGCCATGGTGAACCACAGTCCCTTTTGATAGGAGAAAAATTCTGTCAATGTTGTAAAGGATCTTGAAACTTGGTTGATGTATTGATAAAACGACAGTGCGGTGTCGTGAAATAGCAATGGATTTAAGGACCTGCACTACGTTGAAAGCTGAGTTATTATCGAGGTCTGAAGTGGGCTGGTCGAGAAGCAAAACAGCAGGGTCATGGAGAAGAAACAGGCCAATGGAGGCTCGTCTACGTTCGCCACCTGGTAAACCACGACCGAGCCGACTGTAAGCCAAGTGGGTTAGCCCTAGCTCACCGAGAAGCCCGGTAACAACGGTTTCAATTTGTCAAGTTTCAGGAACAAGAAGACGAGCTGAGAACACGAAAGTTTCATACACAGTGAGAGTAGATATGCATGCATTATGTTGAGGTAGATCAGCAGAAAGGTTGCGAAAAGAAGAAGGTTTGATAAGGGATGAATTGAGTAGAATACTGCCATTTGTGGGTGAAGTTCGAGCAGCTAAGATATCAAGAAGAGTTGATTTTCCTGCTCTGCTCGGACCAACAATAGCAAGAATATGAGATGGGTAGGCCGTAAGAGAGACGTCCCGGAGAGTGTAAGTCGGTTGTTTTGATGAGCAAACTTTGAATACAACGGATGGTAAAATGCTGTCACTTGATTTGATATGTGAGATTGAAGAAGCTGTTAACTTGTAGGTTTTAAACGGCGGTGAAGTTCGTGTTGATTCATCTTCCATTGGGTAGAGAAAGGTTTAAGGGAGAGAATTTGGGGTAAAAGAAAGAAAGTTCTGTTGTTGTTGACGATGGTTTCCACGAGGTTATAGGACTAGGACTTCTATAAGGTTGTTGGAGGGGATAAGAAGAAAACAAGAATTGATTGAAAAATTCTGGGGTTGCCAATCAATTCGGGTTTTTTTTTATCATCCAATTAGAAATAGATAAAATTAAATAAAGTGGGTAGACATATATACCAAAATAAAATAAAATGTCAATGCAAGAAGATAAATTATATATCGAGTACATGCATATATTTATGTCTTAATAATTGGTTAGAAACATGAGGTATGTAGTTTTCATTTAAAATTTAAAATAGTTGTATCTATATTTTGTGTAGTAAAAAATTTAGAAAAATTTATATCACTATTTTGAGTAAAAATAAAATTTTTTCGCCCATATATGTAAGTTTTGTGCATAAACTCGCACGATGATCGCATCCACAAAAAGATTAAGAACAATTAATCAAAAGAGATGTTTGTTAGTTATTAATTAATTTATTAAAATAAAATGAATGAAATTCCAGACAAAATGGCGAAACGAAGTATGTGGTTGATTAAAGAAGCATGTGAATAAGGCATCATCAGCATGGGCCATGGGGTACAACGATCTCCATTCTATTTCTACTCCCATTGATTCACGAGTTCACATTTTCAGTAAATATCTGCCAGTCCGTGAGTTTTTTATTTGGCGTTATCACCATACAAGTGTGATAATGGACTGATGTGGTGGCATCATGCACGGACCTAAAAGTCATAAGTTAAGATTATTGGGTAATTATATATAATAATAGGAATTGATTACAGTATATTAATATATTAATACATTAATTTACTGTATAATATAATTTTAAGAGACACATATAATATTTAATATAAAACTTAAAATTTAAAATCTAATTTTAAGTTTGTATTTTTTCAATTTTTCAATTTTAAATTTTCTGTTAAACTTTCGATTTTTAAATTTTAAATTTTTATATATCTCTAAAAATTATGCTGTACAACAAAATAATGTGTAAATACTTTAATGTACTGTAGCAAAGTAAAATATATAATAATGTGCACCTTCCAAATTATGTATCTTCCACTTCCCAAGTTCAAAGTCCCAAACAAAGACCGGCCAATATTTTATAAGGGTTAAGCTATCATGCATTCAATTTACTGTACACCGTTATATTTTTTAAAACTTTATAATTATAATTTTAAATTATATTTACTTATAAAAATATTTTAAAAATTAAATAATTAAAATAATTGTAAATACAAATAAATGCACTTTAACCTTGTCTATTTTATTAAATGGTGGATAAAAATTATAACATTATATTATTAATAATAAAATAATTTTAATGCAAATTTAATATTATATGATTATCCCATATCTCATATAATTTATTTTTCTTTGCTTTTATTATTTTTTTATTATATGATTTGTCTTTTACTTAAACTACTATAAATAATTCATTCCAATACCCAACTGCTATCTGAAAATTGATTACATTACTAGGAATAAAACGATATTTTAAGTATAAATATACCAGTCAATTTATCTATTTCTATGTGAAAAGAAAAGAAAAAAAAAAATCCTCTGAATGTATGATGCATAGATTAGAAGAATCAAATGGAAGGTTGATATTGAGATGAGCACTGAAAATTGGAATCTTACCAATGTGACACGTCCTGTCGTTCGTTGGATTTTGCGATCGGAGGTGCAAATGATACAATTTAAAGGGAAATTTGGCTGTTACCATTCTGCTCATGATTGGTAACATTTTATTGGGCTTTTCCATCCTTTCAGAATGGCCTGCTTTGTATTGGGGTTCATCCACATAAGAATAGACCGAAAAGTCCTTGTGACTTCCTTGGTTTCCCTTGCAATTTTGCCCAACATTGAAACCCTATTAGCCCAGCTCAGATAGTCTGGGCCTGACCTCCTTCATCTGTCTTATCGCTACACATTTACACTACTAGTTCTTCAGAAGATTGTGCTTCATTCGGTAGACTAGTACATATTCTCCGAAAAGCAATACTCCAATCTTTTTTTTTTTTTTTCTTTTTAATTACATTATGTATTTAAAAACTTTAAAATTAAAGAAAAAGGAGTGAGGTATTGATGTTGCTTCCTGTGACAGGCAGGCCAAAGCGTTTTTATCTACTGGCCTCCCACCTTTATTCTCACGTTCTAGATAATAGAGTTTTAGGAAAGCCAACCAACTCAGATTTATGTCCATCTAATAAAATTTTTAAAGAAAATTATTTAAATTTTTCTTACTTTACGAGTCTATGATATATAATAGATCAACCTACGAATATAAAATATAGCGACACATTTTGAAAGTCCATCCAAACATGAAGTGCAAAATAAGCAACATGATAAGCGGGACCACACATTTATACTCGACACTTTAAAAAAATTAAGGAAAAAATATATATATGGGTCCCACAAACAACATTCTAAAAATCATTGCCATCGTAACCAAGATCATCTCCCACCTTCTCCACCGTCTCGTCAGCGATGTGGTCTTCCAGCGCGTCAACACCTTCAGCCAATGCGAATCCACCTAGAGCTCCTGCCACTGCACCCACAGCCAATCCGGTACCCATCCCGCCGAACTTACTCTTCTTCTTCTCCTCGGTTTGACCATAATATCCTCCGGGAGGAGTACTGTAAGTTGGTTGACCGTAAGGTTGTGGGGGTGGCGATGCATTGTATGATCTGTACGGATATCCACTAGGCGGAACGGCAGCATAGTAAGGATAATGCGGCGGCGGGATTCCATAGCCGTACTGTGGAGGAGCAGGGTAGTCTCTGGACCCAGGTGGCGGGATTCCAGAGCGTAGTACGGTTCCCGAATAGTAACCTTTACGTCAACTTTTCCGTGGGGCCTACCAGATTGTCGTTTGAGTTTCAACGTCGGGGAGGCAAGTTCTTGTAATCCGACGTCGTTGAGGACTTCTTTCAGTCTGAGCTTAGCGAATCCGATAAGTTTCTTGGTATCCTCCTCGTTGCCGGCGTGGACTATGTCGATGCATAGGGTTGTGTCTTCCTCGACGGGGCCGGGCAAAGGGATGGTAAGTGTCTCGTCCCAGTAAGGACATGTGTCGCCTCTTCGTCGACCTTGGTGGAACGTTTCTTTGCCGGATCAACCCAAACGACGGCGTATGGCCTATTGGGTCCGTGACGCCAGTTGACGTTCTTTAGATCTTTGGCTGAGGTGATATTCACCTCCACTTGGTAACGAGAAGCCATTGATATTGCTAAATGGTAATTTGGTGTTAAGATAAGGACTGTGTTCGGAATATAAAGACGTCTTATTGCTTTGTTATTTATTCGTCGTAAAATCTACTTGAGGACTAAGCAATTGTATTCGTAGCCATGGTGGTGTGAAACGACAGGTGGCGATTTCTAAATGGACCCGGCAAGTATTTTTAACCATTGGGATGTGATCAATTGACTGGAGCTAGCCAGTAAAGGTTGTTTCTGTTGGAAGTCAGAATATGGCTTAAAGGAGAGAAGGAACTGGGAAGTGCTTGTTGGGCATGGAGCATGCGGGGGACCGATTTCACGCGTGTTTTAGGTCGAAGAACTCAATTGATAATGTTATATTATTGTTAAATATCTTTAAAAAAATTTTAAATATGAGAAATTGCAAGAGTAATAAAATAAATTATACGAGATATTTTATATTTCTCGTATTAATATATCAATTTGTATAGAAATTTCTATCCTTATCATTCCTAAAATTATATTATGTGTTGATACTTAGATTTTGTTAGGAAGAAAAATTTAATGTATCACACAAATTTAATCAATGCAATTAATTGATTTATTGAAAGAAGTGAATTTTTGCCTCAAATTAAAATTTTGTAAGTTTTATCTAAAATAATTAAAAGTGAAATTAGTTTATCGACATATAAACTTCAGTGCTTAAATCAATAATTAACTAAAGAGTGAGTATAATAAGAGAAAAATAGAGAGAGTTTGTAGTCTTTACCAACTAGAATTGTCAAGCTCGAAAATTTATAATAATAGAGGATGTTTAACAATTAAGTTATTTTTTTTATATAATCATTCGCTATAAAGACCAAAATGTAAAATATAATATCCTTTTTTTCTTTAAATAGGTGTTCAAAAATTCTCTTTAATACGGCGAAACTTATATTTATAGTATCCTTCGCATATGTAAGTATTGGAAAGTAAAAGTTTAATTGGACAGTATACGGTTAATTTGAACAGTCGACAAATTATTTTATTATTACTTTCTGTCAGAATAAAGTGACGTAATAAATGACTGCAATATAAAGAATATAGCATTCTAGATCTTAAATATATAAGACATTCTGTCAGTTCTTAAAAAATGTGTTTTGATTATTCACCTGAGTCTTTTATTTTTATTAAATATGATTGAGATTGTTTTAAAATTTTAAAGAGTAAGTATAAGATCGACTCGACAATTGGCACGAATCATTAAAGACGAGGTGGACAGATTCAGGAATGGACGGGTTCAAAAAAAACCCATCAACATTATGTTTGATAGATACTAAACAATACTTTTTGCAATCCATTTCTAATTTTATTAACGAAAATAAATTATATATACATGACCGAAGATAATGAGTAAAATTGTAGTAAGAGTTGAGAATTAAAGTGAGGCCATGGTGCACGTTTATGTGCTATACATCTCTAAATTTTTTAAGAAATTTTTATTTTTATTTTTATTTTTTATAAATTTTAATTAAATTAATAAAATAAGTTAAAAACTATAATAGTAAAAAATATAAGGGTTTTCTTTTATCTTGTGAAAATATAAGGTCGATAAAGTTAAAGATGTACAATATATAAAAATACACCATGGGATAACCTTAACATTCAAATGGGGAAGTTGTTGTTAACGGAAAGATAACGGAAGGAATATGCTTATTGTCTCCTATAAAATGTGATTGGTTGATACGATGTAAGAAGTACGAGGTTTCACGTATTTATTTTTTTTCAAGGAAAAATTCTTTAAATGTACGTTCGATATTGAAAAACAACATGGTTATTTTTTTCATGTTCATTTTACATAATTATCTCGTATTTTGAGTTTTTTCATATTTTAGAGGAAAAAAAGTTATATGATTTATAAATTTGATGAAAGAAGACTAACAAAATTTTGATCAAACGATTAAAATAAAGTTGACTAAAACAATGGATATTAAAAGTAAGATGAATTATAAAAATTTAATATGTTTGATGTGATTTTATTAGATAATATCACAAAAAATTACATATTAGTTTAATTGACTAAAAAAATATTTTATTTTTAAAGTTATCGAGTATTTACTTAATTTTAAGATTGACTCTCCTTTTGTGTTCGTGAGAGTAATTTTCTCCACGTATCGGATGTTGCTGCTCCCGCCATAAAAGTAAAATTTTTATTTGGACTTCAATTGAACTTATTTTACTGCGTGGTGGAAATTGACTTTTAACCAATGGGTTAGCAATCAAAAGCAAGATGCTAATAAAATAATAAAAAGAAAAGAGAGGTGCATATTCAAACACGATTTGAAGCAAATATCCCTGGCCCATGATCTATAATTTATAAATATTCGCGGCAAGCTGCGTTCTTTTAATTTAGCAAATTGGTGACCGCTGAAACTGAGCAGAGGTTTGTGAATGGTGCTGGAAACACGTAAAATAGGGGTGGTGATACTCCACGCATTTTTTTTTTTTTTAATGGCACCCCATTTAGTTAATTAAATTCCATAAATGTTTAAAAAATATAATATGTTATAAATTCATTTATGTATTAACAAATTAATTCTATTATGGTAAATTACGTCTCTAATATTTTTAATTATATATTTTTTATATTTTACTGAAGGTATCATATGTACTAAAAAAATACATTTTTTAATTCAAAATAATTTTTAAGTTTCTTAAAAAATGGCATAATTTTTTAAAATTAATACATATGGTAATTTAATTAATACGTTCATTCTTATTTATGTTATTATTAATAAATTTTTGATAATTAAAAAATTTTATAGGTGGTTTATGATTGCAAAAAAGTTAAAAAAATCTATAATAACCGTACAATTGAGAAAAACAGTAATATTTATATTATTTTTATAATAATTATAAAATAATTTATTAATAAATAATTGAATGTGATGTAATATTAAAAAATATTGACTATAAAGTTGTTATCTATTGGAGCAGAATGTGCTTGCAGGCCTACTGTCCATCATTTCCACTCTCCTTTCGCCAACTTTTGCCCTCAAGATACTATAACGCGAGTACCAAAGGAAATATTTAATTTACAATTTCACCCCATGAGACCTTTTCAACTTTAATTTCATTTACACTATCATGACTTAAACTGGTGTATGAAGATTATGATGATTGAAATCTAATTAAGAAGATTCAATGAATCAACTGAATAAGAAGAGATTGAATGCAAAGATAAGGAAATCACACAGAGGGAGATTACAATATAAATAGAGAAGTCGATGAAAATAATTACAGTGAATTCTTGTTGAATTTTCTTTCGCCAACGTTGACCTAAGATATTTCTTTTGTTGTTAGCTTTGTTAATACTGAATTATTGTTGAATTTTCTTTTGCAAGGGAGCTTAAATACTTTTTCTTTCCTACCTATTTTGCTTTATAATTTATTTTTTTAAAAAAAAATTAGATGGGTTTTGTCTCATCCTTATTATGTAAAAGACCAATTTAACACTGTCACGAGAGGAGAGATGGAGGTAGAAAAATTTATATAACTGATATGAATGCACTAAATTAATTTATTTCACCCCATGATTAAGTTAATGTGGTTGCACAAGGTAGTGTATAAGAAATTAATATGCGGGCTAAAATAGTATTTTTCTTATTTTTAAAGGGTTAAATTACATTATTTTTTTTTTTTTCAATTTTCAAATGGCACATGGTTAACCTAGACCATATAAATGCCCCCTTCCCACCTAAAAAACTTTCTTTCATTGTAATAATTAATAGAGAAGTTAATTAATATTTTCTTCAAAATAAAAGTAAATGTATGTTAGATATTTTAACATTGAACAAAAATATCAAAAACATATTATGAATTTATTGAGTCATAAACTCTTACATAAATTGATATATTGAAATTACATTGTTATATTTTATAAAAAAACATAAAAATAATACAATATTCTCATATTAATTTTTATGACAAATAACACAAAATTATCATTATTTTATTTTGTATGCTCTCCAAAAATTAATGTAACTATATTTTCTCTGATGATTACAACATAATACATGCCGGTTTCTACTCCATAATTGAACCTCGATTTCACGAATTTTCCAAGAATAAAAATGGCTAAAGACCAATCCAACTAATAAAACAAACCAACTTCAAAATATATTATTATTTTTAAGATTTTACTAACGTATGTCTTTAAGATATTTGTTAAAATTTTTATATTTAATAAATTATAATTTTTAATACATTAAAATTTATAAATATATTTATTAAAAATTATTATAAATAATAAATATAAAAAATTTAAAAAGTTCTCTAAAATATTCGATAGTAAAAATCTTTCCTTCTATTTTAAATATTGCACATAACACAAATTTATTATTGTGTAGACTTGCTAAAATTAATGTTTCCACAAGGACATTCATCTACTTCTATGTCTATCTCTGATGATTAGATAATAACCAATTTAAATCTAGATTTGTACAACATAATTAATTTGAACCTTGATTTCACAACGATTTAATCCTCCCAATAAAAAGCCTATCCAGTGAATGAAAGAAAACAAACTTCAATCTTGGATCACAATGTTTCCTAACCAAAACACATCACTGTCTCCAACAACAAACAAGCCCACAGGATTTTATAATATATCAACAAAATGGTGCAAAATAATCAGTGATATCAATATTTTAATAGTTAGAATAAATTTTTTTATATTATTTAATTATACTAGTAAAGAACTTTTAAATTTAAAAAGCTACCCTTGCTTAACAATTAATTTTTGGTGGGATATGTTCTCAATAATTAAACAATTAAAAATTTTTTTAAAAGATTAATTGATAAATTTTTTCTTTTTAAAACTATACTTATAAAATATCTATACTAAAAGAAATTTTCAAATTATACTAAACATATCCTTACATAAAAATTAGAAACCAAATTTACTGTGGAGACATGGCAAATCTAATAAAGATCCTCGAATGAAACCATGGTTGTCTGGTCTTCGTTTAATTGTTTAGTCATCCATTCATTGTACTTAGTTTACATTGCGTAAATTTGACGCTTGGAATTGTTATGGTTTTCATTGGTTTTCTACCTCTCTCTGTCCGTCCGGTTCATTAAAATACAATGAATTAATATCACCGAGTTTTCATCGTTTTAATCAATTTATGGTAATATTATTATCTCAGTTTATATTAATACAGTTTGAATAAGATTTTTTATTCCTAAATAATATAATTATTTAAAAAAAAAAAGAAGAAAGTAAAAACACATTTAATTGCACAATAATATTATAAATACAACTTATAAATTAATGTAATGTAATTACATTATAATAAATGTTTTGTATGGATTTTATTTTAGTACTTTTTAAAATAATAATAATAATAATGTTCTCTCATAAATTTTTATTTTTGTTTTGTTACAGTAAAGTTAGATTTTTTTTTTTTGAGTGAGTTACACTGTTTAAACATTGAACTCAAGGTTCTGCTTGTTTCCTGGAGCTGAGTGGGGGACCAGGCTGTATGGTTGTTTGTCGTATGCACTCAGATATCTGAAATCTGCTGCAATGAACTCAAAATTAAGACGGAAATGGAATCAAAAATTCATCTTCTTGTATTCCCAACTCAATTGGGTTGGCTTGGAGATTTTGTTTTTCTTGCACCTCCAAGTCTTCCAACTCGTTTATTACTCCCTACACAAACCATCACTTTCTCAATCCACTCCATTAAATATTTCATTCTCAAAGTCATTGCTCATTGTCTCTTTTTTGAACACTGAATTAATAAAGAAGGGTTGGAGTTTGATGGGTTAATTGTACACTAAATAACTTATGCGTTGGTAACGATGGGGCAATTTTGAGTCCAAAATTTAATTTTCATTGCTTCGCAATTTAAACGGATTAGAGAGTGATTTTAATAGTCTTTAATAAAATATTTGCTTACTATTGACTTTATTGTGTAAGTAATATAAATTTTTTATTAGTATCAACTAATTCGAAGGGGTACTAAGTGTACAATACATTTGATGTTGTTGTATTCGTTAATGCTGAGATCTCGATCTAAGTAGTCTAGATTTCAAAGTAGAAGAATCCATGTGTTAAGGAAACTTTATAGCAATTTCCTGGCTGCAACGAAACGATACGGCAAATTGAATATTCAAAGCGAGGAGGAAGAACAGAAAATTGGACTTTGATTGGTAAGCAGAGGAAAACTCTGAGCAACTGCTCCTGTTACGGTCTCTAGTCTCTGTGACTACCAGTATCAGACAATGAAATTTTTTTTTTTTATCTTTCGAAATGAAATTAAACTTACAAAAGCTACCTAAATGAAATACTTTCTTTCTTACCGTTCAAAAATACTTTTCAAAAGTAGAATGTTGCCAGAATGATTTAATTTTTACTCAGATCATCATATGAAATTGGTCATTTACACAAAAGAACAGAGACAAAAGGCTTAATCGAAAGAAGCTTTAGCACAACTTTCACATATTCTTTCCTAAAGGCTAAAGCCCAAGGGACATTACTCTTTCGTGAACGCTCTCTTAACTTCCAATCTTATAATTATCCTCTTGAAAAATGTGATTGGAGGACTCGTTCTTTTGTTTGGGAAACTACCAAAATTTTTTACACAAAAAGACATTAAACTCCAAGAAATTATATAACTGAGGCTATATGTTCATTTTTCATTAGTTGGTACTAATTTTGAATCCATAACCATGCTAATAAGTAGGAAGTTACAAAATTCCCTCCAAAATATTTTGTCGTGGAAAGTGAAACCTAGAAAATGGAAGGAGAGAGAGAGAAAATATGTGGGAAACTTGACAAGTCATATCAGTTTCAGAACGAGAAATGATCACAAGTTTGATAGGAAAAATGACTAATTCATATTTTCAAAGGTAACATCATGCTGAACTGCAGATTCAAGACTAGCAAAAAAGATCGACAAATCAGACAGATTTTCTTTCAAATTTTTAATAATGAGCCATCAATATACGTGACAATATCAACAGCAGCAGCAGCATCAACAACTAAAAACAACAAAAACGGAAAATAAGTGATTCCCGTTTTAATCATAGTCATCATGGCTAGATAAGACCACACCACATCCACCCTAATCTTACTTTCTCTGATTCCCTTTCTTCTTTACGTAAAACTAAAAACAAAGTTCTCCTATGCAACAATATTACTTTTTCATTTTTTTTTTCCCTTTTCTTTCTATTGATTTCAGTTTGATTTAACAGCTGTTCTCTATTTCCCGCTTAAATTCCTTCTTCATTGGATTTTCTTACTGATGTGAAGTCAGAAGATGATGAATCGCTGCTGAACCGTGATAACAGAGATGAATCTGAAAACAAATGGAAGATTTAAATGTGCGTTTAAGAATAACTTAATGGAAATTAAGATTCAAAATTTGAAATTTTGATGCTAATTACCTCTAGATGATAAATTACTGTAAATCTCCTGGGAAGAACTGCTGGTAGATCGCGATAAGGATGAAGAATCTGATACAAAAATCAAGAAAATAAATAAGAAATTCTATAAATGAAAATCCAATCAAAGAAAAAATTCAATCTGATACAATTTGTTACCTCTACAATTAAAAGAATTTTTGCAGTGAAGAATGGCGCTTTGAATTCCATCATGTTGCAGCAGCAGGGAATCATCTCTTCTCGCAGGCGACAAAGCCGCTACCGCTCCTGAAGCCGATCGGCTCTTAACAAGATGCCTACTCACCACTCTAAACCCAGACGACATGTTCTTTTGTTTGTCTTTCTTCGGTGACTGCAATGGCAAAGTAGCCGGAGATGCTGCCGGAGAGGCCTCTGATAATTCCCCGGAAAATCTCAACTTGTCACTCTTTTTAGACACTTTCACGTACAATGGCTTGATTAGCTTCAAGTACTTCTGTATAACATCTTTGGAAAATCGTTTAGAGGAATGATCCAAGGACGACGTCGATGATAACGATGATGGAGATACATCTGCGCTGTCTTTGTGTTGCCTTTTTCTCAAACTTGAAACTCTTGAAAACATTGAAAGACTTGAAACTTCTCCCACCTTGAATTCGGCAGTGTATAACTTATTTTCTCCCTTCAATGTCTCTGTTTTCTTTGCTTTCCCTGTTGTTGCCGTTGATTTGGATTTCTTGAAGACAGAAACTCGAAGTTTGGGTGCCGATTTCAACAATGCAATTGGAGACTGTTGTTTTGAAGACGGCTCGATGGGTAGGATCTTTCTTTTGGATAAGACATCGCTGGAAGACATAGAAGAAATAGTCTGTTGTTGTTGGGACATCATTAATTCTCCATGGCCTGCATTTTTTGTTGTGTAGTGGACTAGTTCTTCTTCTTCATTTGAGTCAAAGCTGTTGCACTCTTTGCGGTTGTTGTTCTCACTGTTTTTCTTGTTGTCAAAATCAGAAACAGTGAGCTCCAACTCAAAAAACGAGTCATCCCCTTCTTCCAATTCACCCTCCGAGCAAACAACACTACTGGGAACATCGATGGCTGCACAACTTCCATTAAATCTTAAGTTTTCTTTCATGTTTGAACTGATAGATTTCCAGAACTTGAGAAAGTTTAGAGCTTCCATTTCGTCAAGAGAAAAGAATAGAAAAAGAGCAATGGTTGTTGCTTGTTAAAGAGTCCTTTGGTAGGTTTTTATAGTTGGTATAAGAGAACGAAAGCAAAAGGGCGATGTTTTTGAGAGAGAAAAATTGCTTTTGCACTGCGTTTTATGGTTATCTGCTGGCTTTTCCAGGGGGAAGCTGAGACTGAAAGAGAAATAGGAGGTGGTTATTATTATTTTTTTTTTTTTAATTTTTGTTCGGATGAATTTTTATTGTACAGAATTTGTTTTGTACGTTTTGGTTTGGAGTGGTTTACTAGTCACAAGGGAACACGTGACTAGCATATATTAATAGTTTCGGGTAAATATCAAAGTAGTCCTTTCACTTTGTAAGACTCCTAAAATTTGCCACTTAAACTCTAATTCATAATTCTAATCTAACTCTATCAAAGAAAAAGAAAAGTATTAAGAGTGGTGTCATAATCTTAAAAACTAATAAAAAATAAGAATCTTAAGTTAAGTGTATAATATTAAAAAATTTTAAATATAATATTATTACTATTTATACAAATTTTTATTTTATAAATTATTAGATTAATCTCTATTTTCTTTAAAAACAATTATCATCTATTTGATAGTTGAAGGTATATTTTATAAATATATTAGTTACTTAAAATTGTGATACACGTCTATCACAATTTCTTTATCAGTAATAATAGGACTAAATGTATATGATTATAAATATTTTGTATATTTTTTTTATTTTTCTAAATTATTGTAATCGATTTGAAATTTTGTGGTACTTTTGTTTAGAGATAGAGAGAAAGGCAGTGCAATGCAAAAGCGAATCCAAGTCTGCGTAGCTTTTGTGTCATCGTCTACAAAGTAGCGTTCAGCTCCGACTGTAGAGCAGGATAGGTTCTGCTCCTGGGTCTGTGTCTTCGGCTGAGACGTCGTCGTCTTACGAAAACTCTGCAGAGGTTATAGTTTTGCAGGTTTGTCTCCATTGCCAAGCAAAATTATTAGACCCACGCGCAGGAGAAGTATTAATTACCATTCAAATCTTATTCACTCTGCCCAATTTATTACAATCATCATTTCTTCGTAACTAATAAATTAATGTGTTAAAACATTTCAAAATCAATTAGAAAAAGTAGTATTTCAAGTTAAAATTACATTAAATTTGTGCCATTTGGAGTTGGGAGATTTTAATAAATTCTATTCTTATATTTTGACACTTTTTAATAAATTGTTAGATTACATTATAAATTATAAAATGTAAGTCAAGCTCAATTATATTTCAAATTTCTTCCCATTTGGAAGTCAAATGTATTACTATTATTTATTAAAATATTATTAATAAATAGGATACAGTGGTTGCATTATGATTATGAAAAGTCTAAGGCTTAATTAAATTTATAATGTAATGTTGTATGTGAAAAATTTATAAGGAAAAAAAAAAGATTAAAATTGAATGTCCGCGCGTGAAAAAATTAGTTTTGATTGTAGAAGATCTAAATCTAATCGACCGAGTTAGAGGTTAACAAATGGTTTGGTACAAAAAGAGTTTGGAGGAGAGTGACCAGAAACTTCCAAAAAGAGAGAAAATTTCTATTAAAAAACAAAAGAAAATCAAAAGAGTAAAAGGCCAAAAAGAAAAGAAAAACAAATTTTATTTAAAAAAAAGGGGAAAACTATAATACTCCGTATGCACACAGCTACTTTTACTTCTTTTATCTTTTATTATAATAATATTTAGATCCTTATCTTTTTGTATATTTTACATATTGAGACATAGTTTTTATAATATAACAATTAAGTCCTTAACTCATGCTGTAATTACCATATCACCATTATAATTGGGATTTTACCAGCTCAGTGCTAAGTTATATAACTTAACATTAAAGAATACTTCAACCATAAAAGAAGAGGTAGGGACTCATTTATTATAAAATGAAAGCAAATACATCTTTATTTGTGATAAAATAAAAATATAGGGAATAATTGTGATTACCTTCTTTTTAGAAAAAAATTTGATTCATAGATAGGGAGTCTTAAAAATACTGTAGTAAGTCAGAAAGAATTGTGTTTAACAAGGCAAGTCATTGGTGCAGTTTGGGGCACGCATGGCATGACCCCTACTTTTCATTTTAAAGCTCTCCCTCTTCTCCTTGTTTACTTTAAAAGTAAAATAGCTAGAGATAGGAGCAATTCAACTCAATTCTCTTCTCTTCTCTTCTCTTTCTCTTTGCCTTAAAAGGTTTGACTTGTAGTTGCAGAGATAATTTTGGCCTTTGGATGGTGATACTTTCACTTTCGATCTTCTTTTTTTGCAATTGGGTCCAATTTAGGGTAAGGAAAGAAAGAAGAAAAGATCTTTGCTTCATTGGCAATTGCCTATAAAATTACACAAGATTGGAGTTTTTAATGATCTGTATTTGAAATTTAAAAAAAAAAAAAATGTGGACAAAATTGATAGTAATAATAATTTATATAATCGACGCATTTTTTTTTTACATCTATATTTCTAATTTTAATTACATTCTTCTTTTGTATTGTTGTCCCTGGAGTTTGGAATGAAATTATTTAATAATATGATTATTTATAATATAGAATAACTCGGATGAAAAATTGAATGAAATATTTAGAGAGGACTAAATAGTCATGGATTAAAAACTATTTAACTTTGACAACGGTGAAATGTTTATAAATTATTAGTACTCTTTGTCTTATTTTATTTTTTAATCAATATGAGAAATTAAT
Source organism: Trichilia hirta (assembly GCA_035221805.1). Classification (NCBI taxonomy): domain Eukaryota; kingdom Viridiplantae; phylum Streptophyta; class Magnoliopsida; order Sapindales; family Meliaceae; genus Trichilia; species Trichilia hirta. The sequence continues at coordinate 4,851,681 of JAWDEX010000023.1, forward strand.
TTTTAAAAAAATATCTCAAATATTTTTTTAAGCTATATGCCAGATATGTTTAACCTAATTTCTTATACCGTCTCAAAAGATTTTAGTAGTTAAATATATTTAAAATTACATATTCTAAATTATATCGACCCAAAATTTAAATTATTTTTGGACACTATTAGTTCATCTAAATTTTTTTTCCTTCGTAAGATTTTCTTCAAAAAAAAAAAAAAAAATCAAATATGGTATGCTATAAATTCAAATATAATATTCTATAGATTTTCGTCCTTCCCTTAAGATAAGTGAAAGTCATGTCATGTGGGTATTAGGTGTGAATATGTTTCATTGTCTGTTTTGAAAGAATTTCACAAATGTTGTCTGGTCAAATTATTCCTCAAAACAAATTGGGAGAATGTGGGGTTTTATGTTTTTGTAATAATTGATTGATACATAACATTTCATTGGTCTACATTAAATGATCTTATTAATTGTTAGCAATTTAATATATCGATTAATTAATTACCAACCTTAATTAGTGAAAAAGATATATATGTGAGTGACATCTCCTTTGGTAAAGACGAACGAACCTTTGCTTTAGCTTTTGTTGCGCACGATTTGGCAAAGCTTTTAAGGGAAATTGAGGTGGGTTTAAAATTATAAATTATAAAATAAATTGAGGCTACTTACAATCTAAAATGTATTTAGAATACCTTAATGGTAAATTTTATAAATAAATTTTTTATTTTAAATTATTTAAACAATTTTCTTTTATTATGTAATTTTGTTTTTCATTTGCACCTGACAAAATTTTTCCACCCTTTTTTTTAAATAATTGAAAATTTTATTTGATGTTAACGAAGGTCGATCTTTTTTAGTCTTATTTCGTGGGATTTTGTTTCTTTTATACCTCTTTCACTAGCTCTTAACAATGAAAAGTTTTATAATAGCTAATATAAGATATATTAAAAAAATAATCCTTCATAATCTATACTCCGCAAGCTGATAATATATATTTGTTACTTCTGATGAAAATCAATAAAATTGAATAAAACAATATTAAAACCACAAAAATTCGTTACATCTAAATAGTTGTGAGTTTCTATCAAATTAGGGGGAAAATGTTCAAGGCTTTACAACTAAGGATTTTTCTTTTCTAAAATGGAGATATTAAAAGGTAAATAATGTTAGAATATATATTTTTTAATTTTAAATGTTAAACTAAAGAATCATTATTACTTTAGTAAATATAAATTTATTAAAAATCTTTTTGAACTAGAGTAATACAATACAAACAAATTAAATTAAAAAAAATTCTCTCTTCCAAATTAGGGCAAGGAAAAATCAATGTCTTAAAAAATTCAATCTTTTCATTTCACGAAATCACAAAATCAATTTAGACTCTCTTTTTAAAAATAGTAAGGTCAAAGAAATAAACAACTCTATGCAATCCCTAATTCAAACTCAGAATGATACACGTTATATAAATAGCATATCAAAATTTCTCGGAAATAAGAATGACAAAGAATTTCTCCCTCACATGAATACAAAAAATTATATGGACTAAACTTAAGTTCTGCCTAGGAGCATGGGCTTTGTGCCTAGCAAATGGACCAATTGCATGAACAATGAACAGCAGAACATAAAAAAGCCCAGAGAAAAAAACAACAGAAGAGATGCGTCCAATGAGGACCATAACAAAACAGCTCGAAGATAGAAAAATCCAGACCAAATTTGATCCAACGAACATTTTACATACAAAAATTAAACTATTTAGCATCCGAACCCCAAAACTAGAAAAACTAAAAAAATTTCAACAATTTAATATATGCTAATATTTATATAAAAACTAAATTTAATGATATTTTAATGCTTTTGATTTAAAATATCTAACAAAAAAGTAAAATCTTTAGAGACCCAAAGCCTAACACAACAAAAATTTAATAGGCTCACGTCCTTTGTAAGCCACCTACAAATATCACACAGGGGAAATAAACTTAGATTTTAGAGAACGGGGTCTTATATGTCCACGCGTGCATCCTACCGTTTACGAAAGAGAAGAAAACCCCAGAGATGCATTCATGAAGACCTAAATTTACTTGGATGGCTACGCTTGGAAAGGAATCAGGCTTCATAAATTCAATTCTGACGAATGAAATATAATCAGGGAAAATTTAAATATCACTGCATGCAACAATTATTTAGGTTCAATTGTGTGACCGCGAAACACTTCTAACACAGAAACATGATTTATAACGAGCAGTAAACTACAACACCCTTTCACAAAACATTAGCATCCCAAAACCTTAATGTTAAATCACTCTCTCTAATCCTTCTTCTTCTCCTTCAAGCCTTTGGGAATTTGACTTAAAACTTTACGCAAAACCTTTTCGTCAAAGACTGCGTATTGCTTCTTGATCTCATTCGTTGCCTTCTCAGAAAATGAATCAATATGGTCCCCATATTTCTCATATATAACAGGCACAGTGTGTAGCAAAACAAATGCTGTTTCAAAAGAAACCATAATCAATACCCAAAGAAATTGACAAGTATGCATCTGCATCTATTTACGGATAAAAAAGGCGTATAAACAAATGAGTTCCGTACCTATGTAGAATAAGGTAAGGAAGTTACACCAATTACCCGGAATTGACAGAACCCACAAGCCAATAATAACCTGATAAAAAATGGAGTATTTGAATGTCAATATAATAAATAAAACACTCCCAATGGTTACATATTAAGATACACAAAGCCAATTATTATCAATTACTAATTAAGGTGGAGAGTAATGTCAAGAAGTTATCATAGCATTTTTTCTCACAACATCAGTCCAAATAAAACAAATAATAGTATTTGCCATGGCACTTTTAAAAAGTGAAGATCAAAATCAATAAAGCAGTAAAACCAACATACACAAAGAAATTTCTTCAAATCTCTCCCTGATGCAATATCCCGCAGCACAGCCAAGGCTCTGTTGATTTCAAACCTCAATGCAGAGGCAACTTCAAGGATACACTTCTCTGGTACCATAACAACTGGAATCTCTGGTGGTGACCTAATTAGAGGAGAAACTAAAGTCAATACAATATAGAACGGCAAAAGACATTTCATAAGAGAAGGAAATATCAAAAGCTGTACTTGTTGATAAATGTGGATGCATTGGCCCACAGGAAAAGGACAGCAAGTGAGAGTATCAATATATGGCAGATCAGCGTGATTAAATGGTATTCAAGCAACTCAAAGAGAATCCATATTGCTGTGGCACCACCAAGCACACCAGCAGAGATTTTCTTGTTCCTCCATAGGAAAACATCAGCAGCTGAGAAAATGATTCACATAAGACAAAGGAAAAGATTAATGGAATATAATGCATAGTTAATGAATGCATTTATCTCTGTGTGTGTGTGTGTGTGTGAGAGAGAGAGAGAGAGAGAGAGAGAGTATGTTCCCTACACATCCTTTAAGCTAAGGGTGTGAACCGAGACAAGGAAATCAAACACATGTAGGTCCTGAATGAGGACTAAAGAGATTGTTTTAATGGAGCTCTATTTCAAAACATTCTTGAAAATGAAACTGCAGTCTATTTTTCGTGGCTGGAAGATCATTTACCAATATATTTGAGTTATGTATGTGACTTCTCACTTATAGAAGTCAATAGGGGTGCCTGATGGTGTAAAACTAAATGAATCTTTAATCCATAAACTGAATAGAAACGAACTGATACCTGAGAAGTAGATGACAAAGCAACAATTCAAAATTTTATATTAACCATCTGTTTGATTTCCAAGATATGAACTTAGTATCCCTAAGGATATGGTTTTATGCTACATTATTTAAACAAAAAGGTGACGAGAAGCTTCTTTAAATCTCGCAAAATATACTGTCAAAGTCCAGCTACTAAAGGCACACTCCTAAATCAATAATCAGCATCATTTCAATCTTTCCCAATGAAAGATACACAGGCAGTGATCCACATTATAAGTGACATGCTAAGAGCCCCTTATGAAATGGCCGTACTCCCTAAAATCATGCAATCTATGAACCGTGCAGTGACCAATCAGGATAGTTCATTCCAAAAACCAAATGTTGGACCTGTATATGCTACTCTCCACGGTCCTTTCTCATTATAATGCTTATAGTTGGTAATTCCATCCAATGAAACATTTCCCAATATACGTAATTAAAAATTATCATGTTATAACGACATAACGCGGCAATTGAGAGAGTAAAATTGGAAAACGCATTAGCAGCTCTCAAAATGAATATGCAATCTACAAATATTCCTCCAACCCCAAATGCAATAACACTATAAACATGTACTAAACTCAATTAAATTACACAATTTTCGTTTAGATCCTAAACATCCACAAAGATAAACAAACAGCCAGCTCTACCTTTTTTTTCTCGTCGTTGTATCTCATAAACCTGGTCTCCTATTTCATTTTTAGGAAAAAAAAATATGGCTAACACTTAACCAGAAAAGGATAGAAACCAAAAAAAAAATTGCTGTAAATCTAAGTTATCATAATAACTAGAAATAATGAAATAGTTTAAGCAAATAGTTATAACAAACTCAACTATTTCACTCAGATCCTCCATTTTCTCATCATCCAAACAAGTCACGAACACAATGCACACACATATCGATAACAGTTCAAACCGAGAGAAAGAAAGAATACGTTTTCCACCGCCAAGGACTTTATGAACAGGTTTCTCTCTGCCGAATAGCCTGAATATCTTGGAGTTTACGTTAGGCGACGGTTTGTCATCATCGGAGTCAGAGGACGACGAATCGTGGCCGTGGATCTTATCCGTGATCTTCTCCATCAGTGATTTGTCGGCTGATTCGTGCTCGG
>JAWDEX010000023.1:4856615-4922957 GCA_035221805.1 Trichilia hirta
AACCCCCCGAACTTGGAATCTAAATTTTTTAGGTGATCTATCCCACCATTATTTGGATAGATGGCGACTCCATTTTTTAAATTTTTCTTTACGTCAAATTTTGGACGACGTCAACAGTAATAAAGTGTAGCACTATAATGCTATAAGGAAGCCCCAAATGAAGCCCTAAGAGAACTCTTCAAAAATGAGATATACATTACAAAGAAAGGGAAGAGGAAAACTTTTGGCCTTTCCCCAGAAGATATGACACGAAAATGATAGCTTAGGTCCAAGAAAGGAGAAAATTCACTCTATTTAATGCACCATTCTTAAAAGTCTTTACAGAAATAAAAAAATAAAGGACCTTACTAATGAAACCTCGTTGAATGAAGGCAAAGCTGAATGAAAGTTCAAAGAATAAGTTTTGTGAATTTCTACAAAATTATGGGCATGTAACGAATGAATGTGTAGATTTTTGAAACTAGATAAAAGTGCTTGTCAACAATTACTATCTGCCAATTGTGTTACGAATTTTATAAAGGACAATCAAGCTCCTAACCAGAGAAATGAATGCAAAAAAGATCATGAACGATAGGCAATAGCTATCTTTGATAGCCTAATATTAGCAAGGAACTTATATAAAATAAGAAATAATTACTCAAGATATTTTTTGCATAATATCATCTCAAATGCACATATCATGAACTTGGGGGCTAAGAAAAAATCAAGGATCGCCTTACTTCCTTTTTTTTCAATGGATGAGGATAAAATCAAGGTACATTATCCCTATAATGATCCTTTCGTAATAACCTTGAGAGTTTGAATAACCTAAGTCAATCAAATACTAATTGATAAGAGTAGTTTTACAGACATTATTTTTAAAAAGGCTCTAAATTCATTGAGTATCGATGACCTAAAATTAAGACTATTAGAAATAGTTCTACATAAATTTAGAGAACCGTGTATCTATTTGTTAGGTTCAATGCAACAACCAATCACAATGGGAGATAAGCTTTATGAAAAAAACAACATGGTCAAGTTTTAGGTAATAGACCTAAAAATGCTATATTTAATGATCTTAAGAAGACCTTTTTTTACATATGTAAAGATAGTAAAAAGTATTTACTATAAGAATCTAGCATGCAAACTTTTTTAAATTATATATTTAAGTTTTGCACACTAAATGATCTAGAAATTGAATGCATATGAACACAATTTAAGCTTTCTATAAATAACATAACTTGTATTCAAATTTTTAAATTTGAATCCAGCCAATTGAAGTTTTAAAACACCAAATTAGGAGTTCTTCTATTGATTGATGCCCTTGTCTATCAAAACCTCTTTTTTGACTTTATAAAATTTTAACTAAAACACTTTTGATTGATCTAAATTGTTAACTAAAATTCTAGCTTTTCAACACTTAAAAATCACTTTGAACACTTGAAATTAATTGTTCAAATATATAAATCACATTTAGACACCTTAAAAACACTTTTTAAGTGGTAAAAATAATAAAAATTTGATCACACTTTTAGCTATATGAGAAAAACCTCTAAAGGAAGAAGAAAGAAAATAATGTCTTTCTTTTTTCTATTTTTTATTAATGAAAATATTCAATAATTATGAAATATATTTTCCATAATTAATTAATTAAAACACTTTAAAAATATTAAGTTAAATATATGGTCTATATTGATACACATCTCATGCATATCTACCATTCATATGTTAAATAAATGTAAAGTCAAAATTATGCAATTTGTGAAGCTTTCATTTGTTAGGATGAAATGCTTGACATATAACGACTTATACTATATATAAGTTTAGGTTAACTAATCAAATTGTCTTAACTCTATGTATTTAAGTATTGCATAATTTAATTAGAAAAAAAATCAAGGCAACTATATAACAAGACTCGATAGGTTCACTATAAAGTCAGTAGCAGATGCAATTATCAAATTAACTTTTTTAATTTATTTTATTTAATCAATCTTTAACAGGATTAATTAAATATGTCTATAGATTAATATTAACAACTAGCTATGCAATACAACCCCTAGATTATAATAAAGTACAAAATTTTAATTTCATGAATATTTTTGTCATCAGTTACTGTGTAATTCAATTCTTTCGTCATACAATGCTTTGATCAAATTAAGGATATACTATTATCATCAAACTTTTTTAGATTGGATACTATGTATAATAAATAATAGATAACAATTCAATTATGTATCATTATTAAGATTATACTTCTCAATTAAATACAATATATTACCCTTGTAGAAGATTTTATGAGTTAAATTTGAATTATTTTCATAGAGTATTTTATCTCAAACACTAAGATTGACAAATCTTTACTTGAATATTTATATACCTCCATAAATATCTTACCATATCCAATGACTACCTATCATAAGCCTTTATTCAAACTTGCCCTGAGTAGCATGAAATATGATAATTCATTTAAAAGATAACTATGATATTATTAAGTCTAAGAATTATATATACAACTGATACGACGACTGTTTAATTGATGATTAAGTGTAATTAGTATTTAAATAAATCATAGGAGTCTATTTAGTAAACTTATACTCAATCAATGAGCACCTATACACTTTTTTTAGTATCACCACACAAGTAATCTATAAGATCGATTATCTTCTTTCATATATGGAGTAATAATAGTGTATACAAGTTTATCCATACTATGAATGCCTTAATTCATAGTTCTATGGTTAGGAACATTTAGAAATGATATTACTAAATACATAGTTTTATAAATATAAACTTATTATAATAATTTATATTGCATACATTCCATGACTTTATTATAATATGTAAATCAAGCATACATATAAAATGATAAAAGATAATATAATAAAAAATATTTATTTTATTAATCATAAGATTTATAAGAGATTTACAAAAATACAATTACTAATCACATTGTGATTGTCTTTTAAGAGCACCCATCTCTATCATTTATTACTTAAAATTAAAGTTCAGTGCAGGAGAATGTGTCAAAGTAGTTGGAAGAAGTCAAAAGAAAACCTGATCATATTTTGCTACATTAATAAAAAGTTCTTATTTCATCTCAAAGCAGCCTCTGAAACAAAGCATTATGAACCAAGATGAAAATATAGAGTACGAGCAATTAATGGAGAATTTGAGTAAAAAAGTTAAGTCAAAAAAAATAAACATCTAGTGGTAGAACCTATAAATAAATTAGAATCTGTGATTTTAAATAATAGAACCTTGGATAAAATAGTAAAAATTGGGTCTTACCTATCAGGTGGATAAAAGAAGTCGGTTAGAAAAACTTTAAAGCAGCATATAAATGTATTTGCATGCTCCTATAAAGAAATGCATAAAATTAATCTAAAAATAATTTCCCATTACAACAAGCCTAAAATTTTAGGCGGTAAAATCGAAAATGTGTGTATCTAACATAGAGTGGAAGGGGGCAATACAAGTCAGGGTGAAAAAATTAATAAAGGCTAACTTTATCAAAGAAGTTTATTATCTAGATTGAGAGACAAATATTGTCATGGTAAAAAGGTCAAATAAAAAGTGAAAATGTGTGTAAACTTTATTAACTTAAATAAAACTTACCCAAAGAATAGATTTTTTACTCCCTAAAATAGATCAGTTGGTGAACTTGACAGTAGGATAGGAACTTCTGACCTTTATTGATGCACTGTTAGGATATAATCAAATTAAAATACATGAGCTAGACTAAGAAAAGACTGCTTTCATAATCAATTAAGGATTATATTGTTATAATGTCATGCTCTTTTAACTGAAGAATATCGAAGAGGCTGTTCAGAGACTAGTTAATTGAGTATTTAAAACCTAATTGGATCAACTATAAAAGTTTATGCGGATAATATGATCATTAAATCATTCAAAGCAAGTGATCATGTGAAATATTCAAAAGAAACTTTTTCTTTCTTAAGAAATATAAAATAAAGTTAAACTCAAAGAAATACGCGTTTGAAGTCATGGCTAGAAAATTCTTAGGATTTATAGTTAATGAACAAAGAATAAAAGCTAATCCTTAAAAAATAAAGACAATATTAGAGATTAAATCCCTGATAATATTAAAAAAGCTATAATGTTTAGCATGTAGGTTGGCTGCCTTAAGTAAATTTGTATCCTAGCCTACAGATCGATGTTTCACATTCTTCTAAGTCTTGAAAAAGGGAAAGAAAATTAAGTGGATAAAAGATAAAGGAAATTAAATGGACAAAGGAGTTTGAAAGCAGCTTTTAGGAGCTAAAAGAATATCTTAGATTAGCTTAACATTTAACAAGCCCCCAAAATAGAGATGTGCTTTACCTTTATCTATTAATGAGCGATTATTTTGTGAGCTCAGTGATAGTAAAAGAGAAATCAAAAAGTTTACTGACCTATTTGTTATAGTAGTAAAATATTGACAAACTTCGAGACAAAGTATTTATCTCTAGAGAAGTTAGCACTTGATTAATGGTTACAACGAGAAAGCTACGCCTTTATTTCTAAGTTCATCAAGTGGTGATCTTAACAAATTAATTGCTAAAACAAATTTTGCAATGACCCAATTTGTTTGGATAATTAATAAAGTGGTCAATTAAGCTTAATAAATATAATATATACTATAAATCAAGAAAGGTAATAAAAGAATCAATTTTAGTAAATTTTGTAGTGGAAAGATTGATATCCAAACACTTAATGATTAATCAAATCACTAGAATGATTTAAAACAGGTCGAGGAAATATCTTCAGAGTAGAATGTGCAAGACTCATTTTGGAATCTTTTCATTAATGGCGCCTCTAATATATAGGGTGAAGGAGTAGGGATTATTGTAATTAAACCAAATAGGGTAAAAAAATTGTGCTCAATAGGTTCGATTTTAAGGTGATGAATAATAGGGCTGAATATAAGGTATTGATTACAGGAATTACTATAACTTCGTCATTAAAGGCAATTTATTTGAATATATATAGTGATTTTCAACTAATAGCAAACTAAGTTAGTAAGCATTTTTAGGTTCGAGAAAGCAACATGCAAGTTTACTTAGATAAGGTCAAACAACTTATAGAGACCCTGAAAAGGGTGATAGTGAGACAAATCTCGAGATCAGAGATTTTAAGAGTGATATAACGATCTTAAAATCCTTACACTCTTTATCAAGTGACTAAATTACAAGACTTTCTTATTAATAAAGGTCTCAACTGTAACGTTAAATCTTAAGTTTTTTTTTTCTACAGTTATTTGATTGTGTGAAAAATTCAAACTCGCAAAGTTTTTTTGTAAATAAAGAGAGATTTTCTAATTTGGTAGTTATGTCTTATTATAAGAATTCTTGATCCTATGGTCTTAAGAAATGCTACAATTATATGAAACATGACTGCAGTTAAGCATGAAGAATAATAAAAAAGTATGAAAAAGAAAATAAAGTATGATTTTTTAAATAATACTATCAAATTGTTGCCATTTTTTCTTTAAAAATTTTTTATAGAAAAAATCTTAATTTAAATATCGAAAGATTTTTGTCTGATTGTCGACTTTATCTCTAATTTTTTTTTGAATTATTACGAATATAGTAAATAATAATAAGAAGAAGTTATTCTGAGATTTGAATTTTAACAAGAATTTTCATACATTAACAATTTCTTAAAATAAAAAATAACTAATTCAAAATTTATTTTCTAAAAGAAAAAATAGCTAATTCGATCGAAAATCATACAATGAAACGATGAAATAATTTGATGATTGTTATTATCAAAAGATCCAATACCAATGACAATGAAATTGGCTGTGATATCCGCGATGAATGACGCTCTCACATCTGTGAATGCACAGTCCCAATAAATAAATAAATAAATATAATATTTAATTTACATTTCACGAAATCTAATATCAACATTAAAAAGGTGGGTATATATTTTATTATATATAATGTATAAATACAAAAACTTAAACAATTATCCTCTCATACTAGCAATAAAATAAATCAATAAGAAAAAATATTTCAATCTTTTGTGGAATTAACATGATGGATAACATTTAGATATAGAAACTTGTTTTTAATTATTATTTATCATCTTTAAAAATTGGTTATCATTTTAATCTCATAAAGCACCGAGATACTCTTTATTGATTGATCCATTTCATTAAATTAATAATACCAACTTTTAATTATTATTTGTTATCTTTGTCTCTTGTAAGATTAAGGTGGTATTCATTGACTAATTATTCCATCACTTTATAGTGAGACAATTCATCTTAAATTTTTTAATATATAAAGTTTTGTAGTTTGCTTAATTAAAATTTTTTATTTAATTTTAAATGTAAATTTATTTTTTATGAATGTATTGGTAAATATAACTATTAAGTTGTAAATATTAAAAATTAATTTTGAACTTTAATATCAACTATTAAATTATATAAATTTGATAATTAAAAATTTATATTAATTTAAAGTGAAAATTTAAATTAAAAATATTCTACATAAAGTTAAATTCTTATTCAAACTAATGTATTCAACCAATCAGATGCAATGAAAATATGTTTAAAATAAATTAATCAAATGATTAATCCTTGAGGTTTAGAATTCTCTGACTAAGATATAAAAACCTTAGAATTAGGATGATTTTAATTGATTTAAGCAAAAAATTTCCAACCCTAGAATATGAACTTTATTTATAATAAGAATCAAAGCTAAACATAATTACAAACTTGTCCTTAAATTAAAAATAAAATACAAAAGGGCCAAAATATAAATTAAAAGATTTAAAATGCTGAGTCTGACTCCTGACATAGAGATGTCCGATGCTAGAAATGTTACGAAAGAATTCACAATGTAACATAACATGTTCGATGTCGAGAACCTCTATATCTGGTGTTGGTCATTGTTCGCTCTATAAATTATATGCCAAATTCAATCGTAAGTATACAATATTAGGTTTTATAATATAGAATGTTTAAATTAGGATTGTTGATCCCACATTATAAGTGAATTAACACTAATTTTATTCATATATCAATTAAAATAATAATTAAAACTATTCTATCTAAAATTATAACTAATATGATACATAATATATATAGAACGCAGTTACAAAGAGTTAAAAAAATCTGAAGTATAAATATTCTAAAGAATTGAGTTCACCTAATCTTCAATTATATTTTTGATTCTAATTTGTTATCCACTCATTCCTGAGTTTATAAGACTAAAATTTTGACTTATTTGGTTACCCGTTATGAGGATCAAATCAAACCTATCTCTAGTATTCAATTTTCATATTCTTTTACAAAATCAAGCATTATAAATGCTTTAAGTTCTTTAATTCTTTTTAAGCATCTTCAAAGAGTTTAATAGCTTTCCAACTAATTAATCCCCTATATTATATTATTCAAGTTCTAATTTAGGACAATCTTTTTTGAGAGCCTTATCTTAAATTTGAAACCATCTAATCTATGGTTAACAAACTAAAAGCATTAAGCATGGTATTATACAAATAAACTTATGAAAAGTATAAATAAACAATTAGACAATTAAATTATCTTGTTCATTATCTGATCTTTTCCAAGTCTATAAGATAAGAATGTTAATGCAATCGATTACCTCTCCTGAGGTTAAGTTATTTAAACTCTAAATCCTAATTTCAATAACTTATTTGATCTTTAATTCTATATTTTTCACCTATCACATATAAAACTCTAAATTCTTATTTAAAATTGAGAGTTAAAAGTTTATTAAGTTTATTTTCTCTCTTAGTTAGTCTTCGAAACTATTAAAGATCTTTTAACTAATTAATAACTCAAGTTATGTTGTTATTTTTCAACCTAAAATGATCTCTCTCAGGTGCCTAATTAAAGGCTTGGTATTATCTAATTCGTAATTAAGAAATTAGAGGTATTAAGCATAGAATAGTATAAATAAATTAACAAAAATATTAAATAAATGAACTAGATAAATAAATCATTCATTGAGCATCAATGATATCAAAATCTCTAAATCATAAGTTTAATCTAGTATAAAAACTAAAATAAACATAATACAAATAAAAAAGTCACTGGCTTATAAATGAAAAGGACAATAAAACTAGAGAGAGAAAAAAAGACACTTAGTGATATTCTCATTCAATCTTTCCAATTCATTATTTTTCACTTGATTTTCATGATTTCTTTAAGGTTCCTTTTTGGTTTTAGAGGATTGGTTGGCTCGTCTTCAAGACCTAAAAGGTTCTCTTTATATAGGAAAGTTTTAGGACTATCAAAAAGAGGGAATCTTGTGTATTATGACTGCAGCCTAAAATTCTCCATTACAGTGCTAAGACAAGACAAATTTCACTTAAAAGATAGAAAGTTGGCATTAGAACCCAGAATTTGAGGACGTAGCCTTAGAAAGTTGGCATTGTAGCCTGAAATTTGAAGTTGCAACCTTAACTTTCTGCGAAAAAACCTTATATGGTGCTACAGCCCAAAATTTAAGGCTATAACTCTAATTTTATTACACTTTTAGGCATATATAAAGACTTCAAATACATTTTCACTTTTTATAAAAGTTTTAGGTCATGAAGTTATATTTCCAACACAACTCAAATTAACAACTTTTGATATCTGTAAATTAAGATATCATCATTTTTTGAATGGTGCTTACTGAGTTGCATCTCTTTCTTTCTTCTCTTCTCACAAAAAACTTTAATTTTTTATCTATTCTTTGAAGAATTAATCGAATTTATTACTACATATAAACTAACATTAAAAATATAAAAATACCAATATAAATTCTCGAAACTAAACAAAATTTTAATCAAAGAATGGAAAATTAAATCACTCATTAGACATATGCTATCCTTTAGGCCATAACTTTAATCATTCTATAGCATGCCTGCATAAGTCCAATGTTAAACATGTTTTAATTCTCCCTTTTTCGCATGCCTGCATCATTATTTACCATTTGTAAAAAACTTGATCTCAAGTTTTTTGAGCACTCAAGGTATATTTCCCCAGTCGAAAGGAAATGACTTCCCATTATAATTTTAGCTAGCACCAATAACTTTACCATGCTTAGGTGCCTTTTGATACTAATGACGAGGACCCTATTCTTACTTTTAATATCTAATAATCTTGAATCATTAAGTGGACCCCTACCAAAGTTGCTAACTATCCTAGCCGTTTTCTCTCTTACTCGAGCTAAACAAACCATACTAACAATGTCTAGACCCTTGAATCCATTACCCATAATAAGAACAAGGTACTCATCAGCACTCTTAGACTTTTATCTGAAAAATACTTTGAATTTACCATTGTTATTTTGGCCACATTGCTCTTTAATAACTATGCAAATAGTAAGGTGACTAACTAATGGCCAATTGAATCTAGAGGAAAATTTAAGATTTTGATGTTCCAAATCCTTTGGAATGCCATTCTCGATAAACATATTTCTTTCCAAGCATCGAGATCATACGTTAGGATCACAAACCATATGAGGGTGTTAGGCATATCATTTAAGTCGAACGATGTACCCAATCACTTATACAAATCAACATTATTCTTGAAATTCTTCCCAATACCTTAAATGTCAATGGCTGTCCTATATGGATCTATATGAACTTATGTCTAGGCAAGCTCATATCCTATGAAAGTTTTAACATACAAGTGATCCTTTACTTAAATCCTACTTCGCTATGGATTATAAGTAACCCACCTCTCTTACTCTCTCAGACCAACATATTCGCAACAAAGAAAGATTGTCTTTCAATCTCAAAATATAATAATATTGGATGTTTAACGAGTCCAATACATGATTGGGTCTTAGATAGTCTTTTGAAATATTTGTTTAGGGCTACGTCAATAGTGGTTTAACCAGTTTTAGAATATACTCTTCTTTCTTTATTGACAACTCTTTCACTTTAACGAATGCAACCTTTCAATTTTCTTGGTTCTTCTTGAGTTTCTTCAACATCTTTTCTTTCTTTTAAGCTTAACTTTGCTTATGGAAATTATGGCACTGTGGCCCCTTAAGATTAGATCAAAGTGTTAGAGGTCATTAAGGAATAGCAATTCTTCCAATAACCCTTCAAGTGGAATGCCTTGTAAAACCTTAAAAATGGTAATGGCTTCCATTTTAACCTTCAAGATTAGTATATGTATCTCATATGCATCTATAATCTCTTGCTTTGCTTTCTTATAAGCACGTGGTAATGCTATTACTCTAGCTTTTTGACATCTTATTCTATTTTTTAGCTTGCATGTCACAAAGTAATCATTATCTTTCTTTTTGATTCTTTTTTCACTGATTTTTTAGATCTCTTAGGTCCTAACACATGTGTTCATCCATCCTTGGTGAATTTATACATGTTTTTGTGGCCTCTATATTTTACTCTCTATCATTTACAATGGCAAATCCAATAAAATATTTGACACCTTTAAGTAGTCAACTACATCACAATAGGCTTCATTGATATATTTTTTAATAGAAAATGACACTTTACATCATTTTGATACTTTCACTCTGCCTACCTTTTCAATTAACCGAATGCTATTTAGATAAGAATTTTTTTTTATTGATAACTGTAATTTTTCTATCATAATCTTATTGTTAGTATTATATGCCCTAAAATCATTCATATTGTCAGTTTTAGGTATATTGTATTGAGTTATTATAATAATATGTACTATATACATATTTTATTAATAAAAAAATTATTTTAATTTATGTATATATGCTACTTCTTCTATTTAATCATAATAATTATAGAATATGCATATAAAATATTTAAGATAATTAAGTTATCTAAAATATTTCTTATAAAAGTAATATCAATTGAATATTAATATTGCAGTGTAGGCACCTGAATGTCTTTGGTGAATATCATGAAATGATGTTAGTGCGAGTAATATGATAGTC
Source organism: Trichilia hirta (assembly GCA_035221805.1). NCBI lineage: Eukaryota > Viridiplantae > Streptophyta > Magnoliopsida > Sapindales > Meliaceae > Trichilia > Trichilia hirta. Next base: position 4,867,499 of record JAWDEX010000023.1, read on the forward strand.
ATATCATTTGGATATCAGTATAGAATAATAGTTAGAGAACTATTATTTGTATATAACCAAAGTTATAATGAATTACACGAATATATGTTGTCAATGATTCATCATTAAATTATATAGGTGTATTAATTACTCCTTAGACTTAAGACATCATAATTGCTAATTAGTATAGATACATATGATTTATATGGTATATAAATACTAGACTAATCATATCTTATACATAAAGGCAAATTTGATCATGTGATATTCATATCGAAAAGCAAATAATTGTCAGATAAAATCTATTAACTCAACATAAAAGATTTTGAGATACCGTTGATTACGCACAAGTTTGAGTTCTTAGTCAAATATTAGTAAATGAGTAAAAATAAAGTCTTTGACCAAAGTATAAATATCATACAAAGAGTTCATAGTGACAAGTTTAACTTTAATTAATTGATTATTTGAATATAACTAAATTTAGAATTTTGACATTTATGAGCCCTAATTTTGTTAGGATTAGACGAACAGAAAGAGACTATTCACATAAAATTTATAATTATTCATAAAAAATTTGATGAAGATTCTTTTTATTACAATTTAGGGGCTATAGCACATTATTAAATGTTAACCATAGTCATTGAGAATTCGAATGGTTCGAAATGAGATTGATAAGATCAATTTTAACTTACAGCTAATATTATAATAAACCTAAGGGGTCATGATATAAACAATGACTTATTCTTACTATTAGAGAGAGTAAATAATGTCTACAAAAGAGCTAGCACTCTTACAAATATTATTTAACTAAAAAATAGTAAATAATTTATGAGTTAAATAGTTTAACGAATCGCAAGTTTGAGAAATTAACTCAATTGTAATTTAAAGTAAGTTGTAATATTTCATAAATATTTAAAAATATAAATAAAATTAAAATAACTTTGATTAAAATAAATTTAACTGAATTTACAGTTAATTTATAATTTATTAAAATTGAGGAGCCTAAGTGATATTTTATATTTGCCATTGGGAAGCTTATTGGAGAAGTTTTAGGACCCATTTGTCTTTGTCAAAAAGATTAGGGGTATTATAGTAAATAAAAAAATATAAATAGGCTATTTTTCTAATTTTTGGTGAATTTTTTCACTATTTTTTTAATTTTCAAAGCTCTCTCTCTAACCAGTCAAGTAAGAAGGCAAGCAGGGGATCTGATTCTCTTGAAGACACTTTATTTTTAGTGTTAGTTTTTATCAAATATCACTAAAGGTTGGTGATTTACAATTAATTATGCTTAAAAAGACATATAACCAAACCCATGCTTGTTTCTTTGTTTTGTATGCTTTCATCACGTACACTTATTAGCTAAATTTTCCTAACTACTTTCATCAGTAACTATTACACAACACTCTTTACAAGATTTACTAATTATATAAAATAGTTTATGGCATTGTATATCATCATCCATTTTTTTAGTTACTTTTTTTATAACACAAACTCCACCCTCACTATTTAGAGTTCTATAAAAAATGGAAAACTCACTTTTCATTTGACAACCTTCCCAACGCCTATTTCTTTCATAGTCTTGATCGTCATAGTTATTATTATTCACATTATCATTTCGTGGAACAGGTGGTATTGGCCAAATCTCTTCATCGGTCTTTTACATCTACCACCGTATTGGTCATGGTAGAATGAGAACTCTCCTTTATGTCAATGAACTAATGATCTAGGATTTTTTATGATCCCATCACTATTAACTATTAATACAATTATGCCGCCTAACAACACCATAAAGTATGCGCAAAGCAAGTCTATTAAGATATTTTAACGAATTGTTAGCTTCTCTAAAACCTACAACCTCTAATTTATGTAATGAGATTAGTTATTTCTATTGCTGTTGCTATCGGCCATTGTCCTAAGTTAATGTTTGGCTTTGATATTAAATTAATACAGTAAAAATGCGATAGAATGAATTAATAGCATGGATTAAGAATTAGTGCCAAGCATAATTATAAACTTATCCTTAATTATAAATAAAATAAAATAAAATAACAATAACAATAACAATAAAATATAAAAAAAGGCAAAAACATAAATTTATAAGATGTAAAACATAAGTCCAATGTCTAATGTGGAGATGTCTGGTATCAATATCTCTATGTTTAGCACCGTACATTTGTTGGGCTGTAACTCTGATCATTTGGCAACATTCTTGCACGAGTCCAATGCCAAATATCTCTATGTTTGACGCTGGATATGTTTTGCTTTACCCTTTTTTGCATGCCCCTGTCATAATTCATCCTCATTAAAAACTCAAATAAGTAATATTGTACTATGGCAGTTGATAAAAAAAAAAAAAAAAATTTTAAAAACAATGTTCAAAAATTCAATAATTCTATTTTTCACTTATTGAAGGAATAAATAGTCATCTTTATACAAACAATGAAATGAAATTAGTTTCTACTGATGTTAACCAACAAATTTTGTTTAATGACTTATCTATTAACCAATTTACCAGCAAATAGGGGAGAAATTCTAATTTATAAAACAATCCAACTGTTTATATACCCCAAAACTTCCAAATTTCTACACGAAAATATATGCAACCTAAAACCTAACTTCTATTGCCTTTTAGAGAGCCAACTTAGCTAGTTCAATAAAGACAACAAACAACAATGCGGACAAGAGAATGGGAATGTAGAACAATACCACTAAGCAATAGTAACACTACTTGTGATTTTTTTAATTTAATTGACTCAGCCAACTCGATAATGTGACGTTTGAGCAGCCACTTTCTTTCAGAGCCATTCCAGCTTAGTGTTTCATCGCCCTAACTCCTTTATGAAGAGCTTTCCCACTTTCTAATTCCATCAACTCAACGATTCCCTTCTCCAATTCACTCCCACACACCAATTCGTCTTCGGGCAATGTAAACGCAAAAGCCACCTTTGTCTCATCCTCCGACAACGCTCTGTTCATCTTATTGTCAACAAGAAACGGCCAAACATGCATTAGAACTCCAACAGACAAAGCTTTAAGACTCGAGTTCCACCCGCAGTGATTCACGAAACCACCCACCGGGCATAATTCTGTTGAGAATTGATCCAAGTTTTGAATGTATAAATTTTTTAGTTGACTGACTTAAGAATTCTAAAGTATCTAGAATACATATCTATATATATCTATATCTATATATATAAGAGTAGAAAAAGAGAGAGCATAGGAAATAGAATTTTGTAAAGCCACAAAAATAATAATAAATTATCAATAATCTTTTGAATAATATAAAGTTTTTTTTCTAAAATTTTATTTTTATTTTTATTTGATTCGTTATTTGATTTTTTTTAGTAATAACTTGATTTTTATGGTGCGTTTGAAGATTAGAATTCTAAATTAATTAATTTAAGTATTTCTGTGTTTGATACTTATTTATAGTCATATTTATTATTATTGATGTCGAAGTTTTGTTTTGGTAGACAAATTCACCATAGCAAGTTGCGAAGCCTATGACTGAACCACCAAAACCCTGTATTTCGTTCTCTGAAAGAAACCTTCCTGCGAGAAAGATTCTACGACCGGCTCAGAGACCTCTAACGTGTTCGGTGGAATACGCACCAACCACAAGAACCGAACACCGATTCTCTCCAATCCGATAGCTATTTCTTTTAAGTGTTTGGTAGAGGCGCCAAAAAAAAAAAAAGAAGGTATTTTCGCCATAAATTTTAATTTTCTTAAATTAAATGCTTCCCATTTCTCTCAAGTATCTCCCCCCTTACCTATACTTTGTTTCATCAGCTTGTTGAGATGATATTTTTTCGCTTTTTGTCTTTCAGGAAGGCACGCGAATAACAATGATTCATAGAAAATCTATTAGTTCACAAGATCGTAGTTTTCTAACCCAAAATTGATATACAATTTAGAAATATAGACAAGCATTCACCGACACAAAACAAAGCCGGCATTCGTTGTTCCAGCACAAAATTTTCTACAACCAGAACAAGTTTCATGGTTTCATGACCTGACACATTCGTATCTTAAAAGCACGAAGCCAACAGGGACCAAAATGGATAAAATCTTAAGAAAATACAAAGAACGAAAACAACAATTGAGCACAAAAGCCCATTCCTGCAGAATACAATATATTCAATCTCAGAATTTCTTGTTCCTAAAGAAACGGACAAACAAAACCAGCAGAGCCAAAAAATTCCTTTGCCACTAGAGTATCCTGTAATTTTGAAGAGAAGGCAATGGATATTGCAGCTCTCATGTTCCGAGATAGGGTGCTCTGGTAGACACTGGTGGACCATGTGAATATCTCCATTGATCACATGCTGAGCATTTCTCCAACTTCACACAGTTCTCTAACGTACAGAACGCGCAGGTCCATACTTTGTTATTGGTGTTACCATCTTTGGGCCTTCTTGTGCTACAAATCTCGCATATTGGGATTAATGGCTGCAGCAATCCAGCATCATTAAAACTGGGGTAACTAATGGTATGATGGCAGCAGATAACGAAGCAATTTTCAGAAATGCAATGATTCTAATTTTCACAACAGATTACGGAAGAAATAGATAGTCACCTCTATATCTACAATGATTTTAGTTTCCACAGTGAGGTACAAATTTTATTTTAGGAAAGATCTATTACACAATTTACAAACAAATAAGGGGAAATTTTAATTTATAAAACACTTCAGGGTTTTATGTACCCAAGAAATCCCAAAATTAAGCAGGAAAATATATGCAACCCAAAATTAAATCATTTTGCCGTTCAGAGTTACCATAAGCAGGACGGAGCATGAGAAACTAAAATCAAAAAGAGAAGTCTTCATCACATGACTAAATGAAGATAGACAGACAAAATATGTTCGAAAAAACTATTATCATGATTCAACGCTTACATGATTCATAAAAGTGCATGCTTCACAGCCCCACATTGCAGGTTCATCTGAACCATGAATTGCATCATTATTATGCGAGGATGCAGAAGATGAAGCACTCGATAACTCCACAAAACCAGAACCCGAAGCACTGTTAGGTTGAGAAACTGAAGTGTTGTACAATTTACACCTTTTCTGAGTTCTGTCATCACCAGTAAGCTTTGGCTCAGACATTGAAGTGCTTGCATCTAGTTTAACAAGACTGGATTCTAAATTAACATTTGCTTCATGACTTCTTTTTTGAGATATTGCGTTCAAAGCATTCGCACTTGGATGTCTAGAAATTTTTGAACTTCCTCTACTTTGCCCAATGTCTACAAATTCCTCCAAGATATGAGAAGTACTTTCCCCAATCGCTGAAGACTGAGAACCACACCAGAGATCATCTTGTAACCTCCTTTCTGCAGCCATTGCTGCAGCTTGTATTGGACTGAGATCAGCCATAATGGACCTGTCACCACCAAGAAGTTTAGGTCCAGATGGTAATTGAGATCCCAAACGAGATCTCTTTTCTGCAGCATTCAGTACAGTTTGGCGAAGAGATGAAAGAGGAGGCTGAGGAGAAATCCCACCCAAAAGCCTCCCAGGGAGATCAAAACCCCCTATACCAGTTATTCCCTTGGACCTGAGATCATCACATTCCTATACATACCCAGAAATGAGTTAAAGTGTGGCAGAGAACTATCTGAACTCCAAACATATTCTTTTCATTGTCAGTTACATACACTTTCTGGAACTGCAAACTGGGATTAAGATTTCCCATATTTAAATTCAAGGTGAACACGGGATAAAACATTGGCATCTTTTCCAACTGTATTCCAACTCCACATCTTTTAAGACATAGGGCTGGGTAAACAAAATTCAAAGTGAAGCAGAGAGACAAAATAATATTTTTTTTTTTAAATGGAAGTATATATTGCAGCTCCACAAAAATATTAACCAGCAAAGATTTTATAGAAAGAGAATGGCACACCTACCCACCATATATATATATATATAAGAGCAATATTTTAAGGCTAGAGCCTATTCAAATGGTTATTTTACCCTGAACTCAAGATCGGGTCGACTAATAAATCTTGACGAGGAAAGCTAGTATCAAGGTATAAAATCTGAGCTAGGCTTTAGATCATTCACCTTAGGGGAAAACCTAATTCAAAAGTCATCCTCAGGGAAAAGTTTGAATTCAAAGACAAATATTAGGGACTACCTTTGGTGAAAACCAGACTTTAAGGCTAAACCTTGAAGGCTTACTGCCCGATGATTAAATTACACCCGAGGTAAAGATGGGAAGATGTTGGTGAGAGAGAAGACATGGTACTTCCCCAAATTACGTGTAATCCCCCGAAGTTATACGTTAATCACTAAAATTATGTGATGACCTGCAAGGTTATGTAGTAAATTTTTAAGGTTAAAAAATAATCTGTAGGGTTAATTGATTAACCACCCATTAAATACAATTCTCAAGAGTCCCATGTGGCAGGTCATCAAAAAGTTAATAACAATTATCAGCATCTATAAAGGTGGCAGAAATCACAAAGAAAAGGTAATGAAAATTTCTGCATCTTTAACTGAATTTCTAACTGAACCTTAAACCATAAAACTGCAGCTATACTCCTTTTTCCCTTTAAAAAACCTGAAAAGCTAATTTAAGTATCAAATGGTCTTGCCGGATAGCCGGCACTCCTCTTACTATTTCTTTGGTTGCAAATTAAAGCTCCATAGTTCGGTGCCTGAAGTTTCCATAATTAAATCCACATCCACCTTTGACAAAGGCCCATAAATAAGCAACAGCTAACAAACAAAAATATCAATAGTAGCCCAAGACATAAGTTTTGAAGCAAATATAATAAAAAGATATCTTAGGCAGGAATCATAATGTATTTGAAACTTACATGCCAATATCAAAAAGACTAGGAAAAAAGCAAATGGACCTTTCTAAGTTCATCCCAGAGCTTGTAGAACCTGGCATCATGCGGACCATGAACATTATGGCATAGCTCGTGAAGCATTGTGTCTAGAATTTGATCAAAAGGGAGGAATTCCCAATCCCTATAGTGGTCCCGAAGCTTCAATTTCACATGCACCCCAGCTCCCATATTCAACCCCAGAAGACCTTTTGTACTGCAAAGGCGCCTTGATTAAGTTTTTTCATCAATTCAAAGAGAAGAAATGACAATATATAGCTAGTGCATGAGAACTTAACGAAATCAGCTTAATGTAGTCAAATTCTAATATCTGGTGCTTAAATTAAGACTTAAAGGTCAAACCAACGAAAGCGAAAAATGTAACAGTCAAAAGTACAACTTTCTTTTTTACAATCTCTTCGTTTTATTCACAATTAAGGGGATAATGATAGACATAATGCAACAAATTCACTGTTTTGATAATAGCAAGAATTTAAAATTTTCTTTCTTCTACGCGAATTCCCAATATCACATGAAAATAACAATAATATTCATCAAAATGTAAAAATAAAATGCCATGAAAACAGAATCATATTTTGTTGAACTCAGAAAAATAGCATAAGGGAAACAAAACTCTCAATTTTACAGCAACTAAATCGCGTACCCTTTACCTCTCATTTAATTTTTACTGTCAGACAAATCGCGAACAATATTCTATATTCATAAATAAAAAAAAAAAAAAAAAAAAAGATCAGAGAAAAGTTTATGAAACTTACTAGAATTCCGAGAGAACTTGAACTCTCCACTTGTATTTACGCATAATGGGCTGCACCTGTTTGGCAAGTTTCTCTAAAATCTTCTTTGCTTCCTCTTCTCCAGGTCTTTTCAACGCTTTTATTTCCCATACTTTATAATTATCGACTGAATGCATTTTTCTTGGTTTCGTTTTCCACAAAAATAAGAAAACGAAACCCTAATCGATTAACCCAGTATGTTGTTCTCTTTGCTTTCGTAATTGATCCAAGCACTGATACAAGAATCAAGCCTTTAAAGGTGTTTGATGAAGGGTTTCTGAGGATTTTGAAATTTTTGGATTTCGTGGAACGACAAGATGACTTTTGGCACAATTTTTATAAAGTGCGAGATTGGCAGGATTTTAAATGTAATTATTCCAAATTGAAAAATAAATAAAATAGAAAAGTGGCAGACCAGTTAAATTTTCCTTTTTAAGTGAGAACGATATTTATCCTCTGTAAATTTATGATAAATGTCTTATAATTTTTTTAAATATTATTTATTTTTTATTAAAATATTGATAAAAGATATCTTTATAATTTTTTTAAATCAATAAAAAATTTATCACTAAAAATGATATATATTTTCACCAGGTATAAAATTAATTTTTATCATACAAACTTCAAACTTTTATCATATAAATTTTTAAATTAAAATGATTAAAATTTTAAAAAATATTTTAAATTTAATTTATAATTTTAATACTTTAATTTATAATATTTTATATTAAAAATTAAATAAATTAATTTTTAAAAAATAAATTTAAAATATTTTTATTTTATATTCGTAAAATTTTATGAATATATTTTTATTTTATAATTTAAATTTATAAAATTTTTATCTTATTTTTATTTTTAAAAATTAAATAAAAATAATTTAAATATTTTATTTAAATTATTTATTTTATAAAAAATTAATTTAAAATTTTATATTAAAAAGTATTTTTTTAAAAGTTTATTAAATATAAATATAAATTATAAATTAAAGGAGGATTAACTTTTTTCACAAAAATATTATGTGATATTATAAAAAGGTAAATGTTATAAAAATATATATATATTATGATAAATTTTGCAACCATTCTTTGGATGTTAAGTAAATATTGGGTACACTTGTAATACTGTTTATTTATATAAAAAAAAAATTGTCAAAAGAGTAGCGAAATTGTTCATTAATTCAGCAATGTAATTAAGAGTATATTTAGTACAGTTTTTGGTTGTAGAGTTTTTGATAAAAAAAATTGAGTGTTTAATTTCAAATTTTTTATTTTTAAATTACAGAAGTGAACAGCATTAAAAAAAATTATTTTAAAATAATTTATTACATATAATCAAATTGATATATTTAAAGGACACACAAAATTAAATAATTCTTATGCTTTAAATTATAAATATAATATTCTTAAATTATTGAAAATTTTTAAAAGTTAAGGGCATATGAATAAAAATTAATAAAAAACATGTAATATTTTAAGATTTATTGGACGTGATAGATTATTCAAAATATAAATAGGCATTCAAAAATTAAAATTTATTTTTATTATATTTATGTTATAATCATAATAGTGATAATATTCGAAACCAAAACTAAACAAATAAAACAAACAACAAAACTATAAAAATATTATTAAATAAAAATATTCCCTAAAGAAGAAAATACCCTTCCTGAAATCCGTCTCCTGTGTTCATATTCGAGGTTAGTGCTTGGTTGAAAGGGAAGTTGAAGCAGCAAAGCCCCTCACTGGCTTGATTGTGGTTTAACTGGTAGCAGCAGTATCTAGCTTATCTTTGACAGGATCCAACGAGAATAGATAGCTCTAGCTATGAATTTTCAAGTGCTATTTAAGGAAGAAGAAGAAAGAAAATTAAGGATCCCAAGTTCCAAATTTTCAATGTGAATAACCCGAAAAAAATAAACATATCATGTCACCATTGTAAAAGTATAGCTGAAAAAATGGATTGTTGCAAATGCTGTAAGCACTGTATTACAAGGTTTCCAACAAACAGATTGTGACAGCTAAAACCATTCCAAGCAATGAGACTTCAGCTTCGAAGATGCAAGCTGTGTCATCAACTAAGTAATCTTCTTTCAGGTTCATCAATTTAGACAAAGACTTGAGGGTGTATAAAGGTAATCACCGGGAAGTAAAAAAAGAGGGATAGAAGGAATTAAATCATTGTAATAACAATAACAAGGCAATTTAGCAATCGAAGAGTAAGTACAGAGTCTTACCTTCCATTTCAATATTGTTACCATTCATCTGGTCTTTAACACTATAACGAATTTTATTAGAAATTTAGTATTTGGAGGATTAGACGAGTGAGACACAACAAGAAATACCCAAATACAATGGCCTTGGCCTTGTAAATATCCTCTAGGGTAAAGCGAAAGCTTCCTGCAATCCATCAATCAAAACAATACGTAACCGTCTATTATAAGTAAACATGCACATCCATCCACCAATTATTCATATACCCAGTTGTAACATCCGAATGATTCAGACTCGTAAATTTGGTCAAGTAAAGTTGAAAAATTACTGACTCTCCAAGCATTCCCCTTTTGAAGTATTTTAGAGGATTTGAAAATGTTTTCCCCTTTGCACAGAAATGTTATACTATCCACTCTGCATCACATTTAAGTACGAGCATATATATGTTTCTGCAATTAGCCGGTCAAATTTTGTTCGGAATTAAGTGTTAAGACATAATGTTACAATGTGAGTAAGTAATTACCTTGGAGATCAAAATATTTGTATTGAAGTTGATTGAATATAAAGAAATTGAGCATCCCATTGAAAAGATGCGTCTGCCAATTGCAGGTAGATTAAAATATGTTCTGTCATATTGTTTCGTTGACCCCCAGACGAGTGGTAGACAATCGCCTGTAAAATATAGGTTCAAATTTTAATGTCAAAGAAAATTGCAAAGAGAAATTCTTGAATCTCCTAGTGCTAATAGTAGTTGATGACCCAGAAATATAAATTCTGAAACAGAACATATTATTTGAAGCTCCCTACTTAAATCTTTTGGTGATCAAATGCTCATTTGAAGCTTTTGATAGCAAAGAGAAAGACCTAATTTTGAACCAGTAATGACTGGGTGGAGCAATAATAATTTATTAAGAATTTATGAATCAAGAACTTTTGACTTTTACGCTGATAAAGAGCTGTCTATCTATCTATTGGAAAACCTTGATAAGAGTTCTAAGCTTTTCACATAATTCTGTTCTGTGTAAAATCTTTGAGCACTATATAAGTAAAAGCTTGAATGATTTACGTATTTTCAGTTCATATATATATATGGACAGAGAGAGAGAGAGAGAGAGAGGGATTGATTAGTGGAGTCTAATATAGGATAAACAAACCCACATTTTGTGATTATGTATCAGATATAGCAAAAAGCATGGACGAGATTCAGATACCTGTTAAGGTGGTGGCTGCTGCTGCCGCTCATTTCTACACACTCTAAAGAAATTTTGACATTTGAAAAGACTAACGATCGCTTTAAAAAGTTTTCATCACTTGCAAGTAATAGAAGAATAAAAATAGAACAAAATTTACTTGTTACAATAAGAAAGCAAATAAATACGATTCCCGTTCTTTTGACAAAAATGAATGGTTGGAAGAGTATGAAGACAGTCTTTGTAGTCTTTACATCCCTGAAGATCAAAAGTTTCTAGCCCTGGGGAAGGAAACTTGTAGGATGATGACCCTTGTAATCTGTGTCTATTAGAACTCTTCAAAGAAATTTTATCTATATTTCAAATGGAGTTTGACAAGGACCAAGTACTCAAATTAGTCCCAGCTAAAATGGCTTATAGAATTGTTTCTCAAATCAGCAAAGTTTCTAATGCTCAAATGCTTTATTAATTCTTTTTAATATATATTATAAATTGCTCTTTTTGTAAAAAAGGAAAAAATTGATCTCATTGGAATTTATCCTAACAAAATAATCCAATTCATTAAACACCCAAGACTTTTCTAATGAAGAAATCAACAAGGGATTCAATCAGAAGAGGCTCATCGGGTAGTGCATTGAGGCCCATATTTCATGGTATGCCAGCTTCTGATGTTGGTTTCGCCATAGTATCTATCTGAGTATCTGTTTCTATTCCGAATGATAGACGAGTAAGGCATTCTTTGCTTTCTTCGGCCGGGTTTCAGTTATCAAAGTTGGGCTTCTGTTTTCTGTGCTACAACAAACTCAATTTTACAAGTCCAGTAGATTTCGACTTGTACTGACATAGTTCAAAAACAAGAATGTCAAACAACTTTCAACCAGATTAACTGCACACACTTGGTAAGTTTGTCATGCGTAGAAAATTAAAAGAGGGAAACCGATTTGAATCAGAAAAGATCACCCTTATTGCCCATGCCAGTTCATTTTTTTCTTTCCCTTGGATTTAGGCAAATCCTCGTTTTTAAGGAGTGTTGCAGCAAATCAGACAACTAACATGAGACCAGGTCCTAATACTAATAACTATCTTTCTTATTGCTAAGCTCCAATTCAAAGAAAAGATTTTGAAATAGAATTTTTAACTCTAATTCGAAACAGGTAAATTACTAAAAAAAAACGCAAATCACTTAAATAAATATTAAGTAGAAAAGAAGGTGAAATGATACATAGACAGAGCGGGAATAGAAAGATAGTCTCTTTCTTCAACCAAGGGAATAGATAGCTCCGTATATTCTCCTTTTACAAACCAAGATCAAGAAAATAGCTAGGATACTAAGCACACAATGAAGACTGAGGAATCTGTCTCCACTACCCAGCTCTCTTCACTTCATCATCAGCATCATTTAATATGGAGGTCAACAAAGTGGAGGTCCAAATCAGCATATGAGTTGTTGTTAGGGATGAAATGTCACTCATCCTAAAGCTAGCTAGTTCTCCCTAAATTAACTCCTGAACAAAAGGCTTCTCACATCTGGAAATGCTTGGGATAGGCCCATAAGCTGGAAATGGCTTCTTCATCGGATTCGCTGTCACTATCTGAAGAAGATATCAATGATGAGGGATCATCCAGTAGATATTCGACCACCTAAAACAATGAATGCACTGTGAATATCTGCTAATCACTTCAACAAAACAATAATAATGCTGAATCAGATTTGAACAAGCCAAAAATAAAAATGCAAAGGGATGAGAAAAAAGAACGATGATGCAAGATGGCATTTGGGAATTCAATCCTCTGAATGTCATAGAAGTTCTACCAATTTCAAAGCAAGAGATCAAAACTATACAGCTTACAAAAATGCAAGTTTAACACAGCTCTAAACATGCACAACGTACCTGGCAAGGGAATATAAGCTTGATTTGCTGATTTTTGGATTTCAGACCACAGTGATCCATAGAACATTTCAAGTTATCAAGCCAAACTACTGATTTGCAGTGCCCACAAAATCCCCTATTTGAATTTAATTTCTTCGATGAATTACCTGATAAGAAGGTGGATGAAATAGTAAGTGGAGATTTTTTGTCAAGTTGAAGCTGGCAGAGATAGAAGGCTAGAATATTTGTTCAAATTTTTATCCATGGATGAATGCATTTGTGGGGGTACACTCAAGAGGGATGGAGAGAGGGATTTTAGGAAGCATATCTGCTCATTAGGTGCCACGAGAAACGTATACTTGCAGTATATAGCTCATTATGGCACTAGAAATTCAATGAGCAAAGAAAGCAACTCTTTATACCAGAATGAAGATGTCGAGAAATTTTTCTTCAAGAGAAACGCAACCTCACATTAGTTCACCTAAATAATGTATACTGCAAGATCTACAAAACAGCATAGCACTTTATTTCTTACAAATGCTAAATAAATATACCTATATATGCCTTTTTAAATGCCTCTCGCCAATCAATATGGGCGTGGGAAGCCACATTTTCGAACAGAAGTGTATTCTTTTTATCTTCAGCCACTCTGACACTACGCTGCACCTTAGTCCTTGAACAACTATCAGAATTACCAAAGTATAAGCCATATTGTGACTGCCAGAGTTGGTTATCAGTTGCTGCTAAATTCCATGACCTTCACATAAAGTAGACAAAATCATCAAACTCTGATGAACATAAACTTTTGAGGGAAACCATTAAAGAAAGTCAACAACATTTTTATATAAAAAGATACAAGGAATGCCAAGAGACGGCCAACTAGTTAAGTGAGAAAGGCCCAAAATGTACTCTACATAGAAGAAAGAAAAATTACCAGCAGACTTGCCCAACTGAAACTAAAGATTGCATATCCAAAAAACTAAAAATGTGTAAAAGAACATCTTGTGGTAGTCGGACAGAACCTGCAGATATAGTTTAAAAGAAATAGATTATGAAGATTCTTCAATGAATAAAAATAATCGTTACCTTCATCAACTTCTTGATAGAGAATTATGTTCAGCTTAAATTATTTGATTTTAGACAATTCAATCATACCTTGTTCTTCCTGGCATGCTTTACAACGCCTCTTATGAGCAACTTTTGCGTGTTTATATTCTGTAACAGCCAGATTCTTTTTGTGCTTTGGCAATATGGCCTCCACACTCTGAAGGAGGAGATGGGCAGCCAAACCAGCACTGGACGTCTGCATTCTGATCTTAAAATAAAAATCATAAACGTAGGAGAATTTAAACAGAAACCAATAAAATTGTCCAACAGAGAGAAGAGGTCTTTGAGGTAGAGGTTCTCAATGATCATATTTATATCAGAACATACACTGCAGTTAGAATGTGGCATTTTCTTCAAAGAGATAACAGGTAAATTCTCAGTTCAACTTAAGTCTTGGTCCCAAACTAGTTACAACCAGCTACGTGACTCCTCATCTCCATTCCACCCTATCCAAGATTTTTCCGTTAGTCGTTTACAAGACATTATAAAAATCATGTCTAATCATGATTTTGGGAAAGACCTACAGGCCACCCTCAATTTGTTTCATGTCTATCAAAAAGGTTATTAATAAATGTCGGTTGTATAAAAGCCTCACAAAATCTCTAACCCAATATAGTTAAACCACTGAAACGAGGAATTACCTCTGTCAAAAATACAAATAAAATCAACTTATGAACAATACCATCCAACAGAAAACTGATTTTAATTGGATTTATGAAAAAAAAAATTAAAACAAAACAAGAACAGCGTTAGGTACGAATCCCAATTTCCCATCAAGTCTAGATTGTTAAATTCTGGTGAACACCAATACATGAATATTTGCGTATTAATTCCAGAAAATTCATAAAATCATGAACTGGGTAACCGTACGGAATTTGTCCCACACAAAACTGATTTTCATTGGATTTCTGAAAAAAAAAAAAGAACTTAAAACAAAACAAGAGTAGTGTTACAGTACGAATCCCAATTTCTGATCAAGTCTGGATTGTTAAATTGTGGTCGTAAACACCAATATACGAATATTTGCGTATTAATTCCAGAAAATTCATAAAATCATGAACTGGGTCAACGTACAGAATTGACAAATTTGCCATGAAACATATAGGAAATCTATCTATCTATCTATCTATCATCCTGATGAAAATAAAGATGCATACTCGGGAAGGAGACGAAAGGCGGTGAGAGCATCTTGAAAGATGAGGGATTGAATATTCTTGGGGAGTTTATTGTAAGCTCCTCTGAGAATGAAACTCAGTTCTTTACAAGCAATTGGGTATCGATAGATTCTTGGAAGAGCTTCTTTTAGGCCTAATTTTTGGTATCTCTCCACCGGACTTGACATTTTATCGCAGAGATTATAACTGCAAATGGTTTCTCAGTTTGATATTTAAATCGAACCAGGAGAAACAGAGAAACAACCGCCGGGGGCGGGCCGGGGCACAAATATATGATCGTTTAATAAGAATTTTCCTAAGTAAAAGTGGATTAAAATTTTAAGTGCTAATATTAGTATTTTATTAAAACTTGAACTAACAATTAAGGTGTTAAAAAAATATTAATTTTCATATCTAGAGTATGCAACTATTTTTATACAACGTTAATAAATTTTTATTGAAAAATTGTTTGTTCAAATTTAAAAAAATATATAAGTATAAGAAATATAAATATGATTATTTATTTAATATATTTGAAAGATATATTATTAATTTTAGGTGTAAAAGAACCATTAAATGATTGCAAAGCATAATTTAATTTGAGTGATCAAGATTTCTAAGTACCATTTTACAAGAATTTAAGAGATAGAATCCTTCTCACATCGAATTTACAGGATATTAATCAATTAATTTGCATATATACTTGAAATAACAAAAACAAAAACACCCTTCTCCCATGAATGCTTGTAAGCGAAGTGCAAATTCTAGATGAGAAAGAAGTTTTATATTACTAATTTTAAACAATACTAATTTACAAATGATATAAGTATTACAATGTTCATAAGACCACAGCAATCCTCAGATTCTGAAAGCATTTCCAAATACCACACATTTCACATAAACCATGAAATAATATAATCCTACAACTAGAAGACTTGTAGGTGGCAAATGGTTTTGTTGAAATTCCCTAACAAACACCGAGAACCCTATCTTAAAAATGATGTACGAATTCCAGAAAATAATTAGAGAGATTTATTGCACTCAATCTGAAGCTTCGCCATGTTTTTCTGCAGGCATTTTGATGACCAGAATGCGATGCCACAGCTTTGTATTCAACGCAACATACACATTGAAGTGTTCTTCAGCTTCTACAATCGTCACCATATTTTCCATGAAAAGAAGTTGACGAGGATAGAAGGTGCCTGCTGCTGCTTTCTACCATCTAAAGGAAGTAAGTTAACTGTTCCTTCTTCCTTGAACCTCCTTCCCCGTACAAATCATTCCACTGTTTTAGCTCATTCATTACTGAACCCTCAGCAGCAAAACTAGCGGCAACCTGCATAATAGTATTAGAATATGAATATCAATTACGGTATTGGAGGCTTCATTTTCTGATGGTGATGCTTGATATATGAACAGTCTATGGCGTTATAAGCTGAAGATAAAATTACCTGATTCTTTGCCTGTCTCATGTCTTCCATGTTCAAAGGTCTCAAAGTAATCACCCGTTCCTCTTTAGCTTCTTTTGAATCAGAAGCGTCTTCCAAGCTCTTAGCTGCTGCTTCTCTTTTTTTCCTTTCCTATGTAGAGTTATTTAAGTGCAGAAATAGAGATAATTCATCATAAATTCTACTGGATATAATAAGAACAGGAATGACATTTAAGCAGAGGATGATTTTATGTAGATACCATATCCTTCATTCTCTCCTGTTGTATCAACTCTCTAACAGGTCGATATGCTGCTGTCACACACAAATTCTGTTGCAGAAAATTCGTGCCACAAGCTGATTAGGCCAATTATAAATTAATTCAGAGATGTGCTATGTGAAAAATAACAAACCTTGAGATCACTTCCAGTGTATCCTTCAGTCATAGTTGCAAGCTCCTTGAAGTCCAGGTCTTCAACTTTCTCCTTTGCTAGAAGAGTTTTCAAGATCATTTCCCTGTTTTCGACTGATGGCAGACCAACCATGATCCTGCTTGACAAAGAAAACATTGGAATTATAAATTGTGCTAACATTTTTAATATGTCAGGTTTTCTTCCTATATACAGGAAGCACAAAATACCTAAAAAGGATTTAAATTAAGTAACTATAGCGTTAATCCACAGAAAATTAAAATTTCATGATATTGCTGAGGATAATCTTGTTCATATTTAAGGATAAAAGTGAACCCCAATGGAGAAACAGTGCAAATCCATCAAATTATTAGAAAAGAAGAAGAGGCACTGCCCTATTCAAAATAATTCCTACTCAAAATAATTCTATTCATACCTGCGTTCAAAACGCCTGATAATGGCTTCATCCAGGTCAAATGGCCTATTGGTTGCAGCAAGAACAAGAATTTTCTCACCAGATTTGGTCAACAACCCATCCCAGTGTGTCATGAATTCATTCTTAATCTTACGCATGGCCTCATGCTCCCCAACTCTAGTTCGCTGCCCAAGCATGCTATCAACTTCATCCACAAAAATTATAGTTGGGGAGACCTTTGCTGCAAGTGTGAATAAAGCTCGGACATTTTTTTCATCTTCTCCAAACCATTTTGAAGTAATGGTGGACATTGAGACATTGATGAAACTTGCCCCAGCTTCATTTGCAATGGCCTTTGCCAGCATTGTTTTTCCAGTACCAGGTGGTCCAAAAAGTAATATACCTCTGCATGGCTTAAGAAGCCCACCTTTGAACAGGTCCGGTCTTCGAAGAGGGAGCATAACCAGCTCCTGCAGTGACTCTTTAATCTCATCCAAGGCACCAATATCTGCGAAAGTAACTCCTATCTCACTTGGAGGGATAACTTCAGGCCTAATGCGCTTCTCAAACTCATTGTCTGGAGGAACTTCCTGCAGGCCACATGAAATTTCTGTGGTGAGAAGAAACTCAGAGAAGTGAATAGAAATGATACTTTAAAAAAGGGTCAAGCATAATCATGTTTATAAAATCTTTGACTTACAGGTGCTTTGGAAGGAGGAGGATTCTCGCCATCCTTCTTCACCACAGGAACTGATTTTTCTATCTCATTTTTGCTTTCTGATGTTGGGTTTTCAGACTTTGACTCTGTCTTTGCACTAATAGCTTCTTCCCCTTGCTACAAATGAAAAGAAGGATACACATAAACCCTGGTTCATAATGTTAGCATTGTTGAAAAAAGTAGAATTTGAGAACAAATTCAACCTTGGAACCATCAGCATTTGTCTCCAGTCTTAGGGTGTCTTTCCCCGTCCTCTTGCCTTCCTGGAATATACTCAATCCATGTGACAAGCTGTTTTATCAAGTCAGAACATAAACAGATTAAACTATCAACATTTGATCAATGAAAAAAGAAGAAATGAAAAGCTAAATAACAAAACACAACGGGTATATACCTCTTGGATGATATAACAAGCTTGCCATTTCGGTATTCTGGATCCATGTTTTTCATTAAATGATAAGATATTGCTGATACCACAATTTCTTCTATGTAGTTACTGAGTACCATTGTGTCTGCCTGGCAGATTGAACCCAAATCATCACATTCAAGATCATTGGCAGCGAGTACCTCTGCAATGTGGTTTTTGTTATCTTGGAGTTGCAGAATCTTCTTATCTTCTTCTAGTTGAGCTTTCCAGCTAACAAGATGAGTTTCATCTTCTGGTGGTTTGATTTCAATGCTGTATGGGAATAAAACGGTGAGCCTCTCATCCACATCTCTGCAATCATCTTCTGGTTGCAACATCCTAGAACCAAGTACCAGAACTGAACCAGAAAGTTTCTTGAACAATTTGTCCAACAAATTGTATACCCTTTGTGATTGAAGTAGAAGTTTATCAACATCCCTCAGGTATAGAATGACTGAACTGGTTTCTGATATTGAAGTCAATACCTGCAAGAAAAATAACGTACATGCCTCTTAATACAGTTTGAATATATTGAGCGGCCACCCATCACATTATTACCCACTTATTTACTTTTGTAAGTCCAGGCTGAAAAGCTCATACACCTGGTTATATAGAATAGTGCTGAGGTGCATACTACATAAGACATTCACATGCATGCACACTTCTAATATCTTTCAACTGAAATCATGCATGAATTCAACAACAATCTAGCTTTTGCGCCAAGCAGTATAGTATTTAAAATACCTTGTACAGTGACTGTAGAAAGAGTTTCTCATCAAAACACCAGCTGCTTGTGCGTGGAGCTGAAACTGAAAACAATAAGCACTTATGTATTGGCCATAGTCAATTATAAAAGTATGTGATCCTGTAAAAATGTGGTTCCCAAAGCATATAACTACTCGAATTAAAAATAGAATATATTAATATAGTCATATATCTATTTGTTTAAAACTCAAGTGATGCACTGGATGCAATTCAATGAATTAGATAACCAAGTAAATGTTTAAGATTTCAGGATATTATCAAAAGAAAACAATTAAGTTTAACCTGGATTTGGAGAAGCAGAAAGGAGGGAAGACATGCCACTCATATCAGATGCAACAGAGGCATTTCTACGATGTTTTGGAGGATGACTGGAACCTTCCATACCTCTTAAAAACATGAAGCAATTAAAAGTAATTAGAGCTGTAATCCAGTAAGCACAGCTGAACAACTAATTTATCGAAGCTTAATATCAAACTATTTGGAGGGTAAGTTTTAAATATGGATATGTGCAGTTCATGAATTATACCTTGATTTCAAATCCACACTACTGCTTTGCCGGCGCAATGTTCCTGTAAAATAATATTCCTCAGAGCTACAACAAAAGTTCAGAAATAGAATCGAGAAGATATGAAAATAACAAAACAGAAATAATCAAGATTGCACTAAGTAGAAAAATCAGATGCAACTCATCAAAAACTCTAGCAAAATGAACATGGGAAGCAGAAATAAAGAACATTGATAAAAGCTGTATAACTTCATTCCAATGGATTTGTGTACTATATTTTATACCTTTGGTTTCTTCACTTTGAGGAAGCATGGAGAACGATCCAAAGAAACTAGACATTCGCTCAAATGTCACCTCCGAGATGGACCTCTTATGAACCTACAAAAAGAAGCAACAAATCAGTCAACACCATACAGAAACACGGCTTCAGGCTAATCCGTTTTTTATCACCAACAGAAGTATGGTACAGCGTGGGGCAAAAATTAATAGCATTCAGTATGCTCCACTAAGATACACCATGTCCAAAATACATGGTTTATCTTCATCCACTTTTCCTAACAACAAATGACGTGACAGTACAACAATAAGCACATTTCACATTCAGAAACCACTACAACATGTTAATTTTCTCAGTGTAAGACAGGGAAAGCTTACAGTTTCTTTCTTGGCAAAACCATACTTATTTTGCATCTGTCAAAAGATAACCATGAGAAATATATAAGTATGATATGATTCACTGAGAATTCAATTAAAACTGTACACTTTCTATCAAACTGTGATAGTCACCTTTAAGGAAAAGTCAGAGACATCTAACAACAGCAGCTTTGATTTGAAGAACTTTGCTAATGCCTTGGCGAGCATTTGCTGGTAAAGTTCTACAGAAAATTGAAGTTGCAACCAGATTAGATTACAAACGAAATCTAACATAGACGGTTTAATTTCTCACCGCCACCAGATTCACAAAAGGATTTTGAAAAAGGATGTTTAGATGCAGAATTGGATAGCATATGCCATTATGTTACCTGCTGCTCCTGAGAGCAAAATAGTCCTACTTGCTGGTGCAAGGTTCCGGGTGTGCTTGGAAATCTCAGAGTGCTTTAGGTGAACATATGCAGCACTTATCAACAACATCCGTGTTTGTTCGCTGTGATTGCCATCATCAAAATGAGGAAAATAATATTAGAAATCGTGTCTTTAGGATGATGCATTGAAGAATCAAAAGTTCAACTAGTTTTATGTAAGAACTTTGTAGAATATTAAAAGTAAAGTACTTAGCTTAAAAACATGGCAAGTTGTGACTATCTCCAATAATTCTTGGAAAGAAAATCATTAGAAGCAGAAATACTTTCTCAAACTTATGTATTTCATTTCAAAACAACTTATAAATCAGAAAACTTTGATATAGGGATTTGCATAATCCAAAAATCATGGTTTGCTCGCTATGACAACTAAGAGATCTATACCAGTGTAAAAGACCATAAATTGTTACAATAAAAATAAGTGAAAATT
This sequence comes from Trichilia hirta, assembly GCA_035221805.1. Classification (NCBI taxonomy): domain Eukaryota; kingdom Viridiplantae; phylum Streptophyta; class Magnoliopsida; order Sapindales; family Meliaceae; genus Trichilia; species Trichilia hirta. The sequence goes on from JAWDEX010000023.1 coordinate 4,888,805, forward strand.
GAAGCAATTTCTTCAATCTTCTTAAACCTAAAGCTGATCAAGAATTATTTATCGCAGATCCTAACAACACCAGATTACTCTTAAAATGCAAGAGCAAAGCTATACTCCTTTTTTTATATTAAAAAAATTGTTATTACTATGATTAGCGGATTCATAATATTAAAAAAAAAAAAATGGGTCAGCACAAATAAAGAAATTTGGACACAAGCCGAACTTATACCCATGTTACACTTCAAAACGAAATGGAGAACTTTTACAAGAAAAATTAGAAATCAAATTATGGTTTCCCCAGAGATCACGTAGATTTCATTTAAAAAAAGAAGCAGAAACCTCCATTCATTCAAAGCTACTGAACAAACTTGTAGAAGAAACAGAAGATCACAGAAACATCATAAAACACAAAGCATCTTCTGACAACTCTCTTTACGAAACATTTACAAAGATCAAAAATTATAAAATTCATATTGCTTTGCAGTGAGAAAGCAAAAAATTTAATATTTCTCCCTTATCTTTGTTTGTCCAGATCTTAACATGCTCACAAAAATCAGAAAACAAAGACAACAAGAAGCAATCAAGCAACAAAATAATAACAAGAATTCAATACTGTCTCACCTAATATAATAAGGAAATTCCTCAAAAGAGATTTTGCTGTCTTTCCCATCAAACACTAGCCTCATCAACTCCTTATCAATCAGCTCTCCAGAAATTCCCTCCATCGAAGAATTCGGGCCATAAGCAGAGCCTGCCCATCTACCTACAGTCTGCCCTGAAGCCAATCCGAAACCCATCCCAACCCCAACTCCAACACTCAAAGCGGATAACAAAATATGCTTCTGTTCCATCTCTAACAAAACTTCAAAGATCTTGAGTTGTTGTGATCCCAAGATTCAAAATATGTTCAATGAAAAGAAAGAAAGAATATGCTGCAAAATGAGTTAGCTGGAAGTTGCAGAAACAATAATATTTATAAGCAGAGGAAGAAAAAACTAAATAATGCAAAGGGCAGTAAGGAATTTGGATGATTATTTTAATTTTAAGAAGACAAAGAAAGAGGAGACTATTGTATATAAATTTGTGGGCATACAAAGATTGGTCTAAAGAAATTTGACGGGTAATGGACTTGCTAATTTGCTATGTGGTTTGGCTCTCTTCAACTATTTATAGCATGCTCATACGAATGGACGTTAAAAGCTTGCTGGGAAAAGAAAATCATTCATCCTCCTTGGCTTTTTTGACTTACGGGTGACTATTCTCGGTTTCCCTCTCTCTTCCTTTTACGATTAATTTCTTTTATATATATATAAAAAAAAATAAATAAATAATTTTTTGGTCGGTTCACTTTTGTTCTTTTTTGGTTAGTAACCTTTTGTTTTTTATTAGACCATTATACTAAATTAAATACTCGCAAAGTTATAATATAACCTGGCCCACACTGTGTCCTCCGGCTGTCACCTCTTCCGTTTTTAAATCCAATTTGTTCACTTATTATTGAGAAGTGAGGGATTTATAAGTTTTTACACAAATTTAATAATATAATTGATTTGCTAATTTATTATATAGAAATTATTAAACAAACTCAATAATATAAATTTATATATCAGTATTATATCGTTGTAATTTTACAAATTTAAAACAAAATAAATTATATAGTATTACACCAATACAAATTAAATTTTATGTTACTAAATTTAATCGTATAAAATAATATGATAATAAAAATTAGATTTATATAGTATATTTGGGTTTTATTTATTTATTTTTATTTTGAATACTAATTAGTTAAACTGATAAATATTTTGGGTCAAGCACAAGAAGTATAAATTTTAAACTTCCTCAATTAGAGATAGATTTAAATTATTTTTTCAATAATTATTTTATAAAAGAAATTATTTGTATTCAACCTGAAAACATAGACTTAATGTTCATATCTAGATGAGTAAAATTTTGACATGACAATATACAATTAAACTCAATTAATTTAATAGAAACGTAAAAATGATATTAATATAGAAGTTATAAGAAATATGTATGTATGCATACCATTTCATAAAGAACTCTTCGCTTTGTTTGAATGTATTTTCAACTTAGTTTTCAAATTGTCAATTAGTCTTTAGATTAATTTTTGCAGATGCCCAATTTGACAAAGATAATACTAAAACACATTAATTATTTCAACCTTAACATCCCTTAATTATTCACAAAGTTAATATATAACATATAAATTAAAATATTTAATAAAAAAATGAATTTCCTTTTGTTCTTTCTCCCCCGGTGATCTAGCGTTTTAATTATTTTTTTTTATATTGGATTCTATATAAAAATATAAAAATGGAATCAAACTTTCTCTTAAAAATTAGGAAGTAAATATGAACTTTGGTGAGTTTGAATATATAGATTATGCTATATATATAGCACATTCAAATTAAGCAATATTTCAATTTAAAAAAAAAAAAAAAAAAAAGGTTAAAAGAAGAAGAAAAAAATAAAAAAATTTTGAGTAATTGATTTTAATTGTTAAATAGTTTCTTTCGGTCATTGCTTTACAGAAGAGAAGCAGTACATGGACTGAAAAAGTTTTAAGTTAATATGTTCGCATGTTGTCACTTTCTTTTTTTGTAGTATTTGTTTTTCTATTTTTATTATTTATTTATTTGTGTGTTCATTTGGGATAGACACTAAAAGACTAATTGGAGGCGGCTTGACAAAATGATTAAAGGTTTGGCACATACAATTATTATTATTATCGTCAATTGATTATAGATGCTTAGCTCTTAAGTTTTGATTGGTTAATAAGGCTTCAATTTAATTATGCATACATAAAATGTAATCAAATTTTTTCACAATTTTTTTTTTATTTTTTCATTTAATTAGATGGAGAAACTAGAAACTAGAATATATGGATGATACGACGCCAAATCAAAGATCATTATAAGCTAAGTTAGTCAATGTTGTAACAGTATTTCTCAAGAAAGTGAAAGAGTTTCGGGACTAGATTGACCTAGGAGTAGCCACATTCCGTTCAAATTAATTTAAGATAAAATTTTAAACTGAGCTAAATATTATAGTTTAAAATTAAATTAATTCAATTTAATTTTTTTAAAATTTCACAAATAAATTCAATTCAAATCACAAAATGTGATTGAAAGTGATTTAAATTTACGATTTAGACTATATTCTAAAATGAATAATGCAATAATTGATTATAATCAATTCTATAATCTCTTATTAATACTTAAAAAAGAGTTTGAGGACCAATTTTCTTTTTTGTAGTTTTTTAATAAATAATTTTTTTTTTCACTTGTTATCATGTATAAGAGACAGAGAAAGTAGTGTATAATTTAAAATGACAAATAAATAGTAATAAAAATTTTTGTTGAATAATATTAAGTAATTTAGTCTGTGGCTTCACAGTTTAAAATTAATCCAATCTAAAATTTAAACAGTAAATACTAATTTAAAAAATATCAATTTATAAATCGATTTAAAATTTTTTTAACTCAATCTAAACCATTAACTTTAAGGATTTAGATCAGTTTAAATTAAATTTGTTTAAAAACGTTCACCCTTAAAAAAAAATTTAAAAACAAAATAATATTTATATATAAACAAAAAAGTCTTGTACGGTGAAAATGACCAGACTCTTCCTTTCTTCTAATTGGTGTTTTGTAGATTGAACTTAAGAATTTATGTTAAATTGTACAAATATATAATTTAAAGAAATTGAATTATAATTAATATAGTTTCAAACCATTAGATTTTGTGATTTATTTAATAAACTTCTATCATGTGAAGTTTAATTTGCTATAATATTATATTAAATAGTGATTTGACCTAAAAGTTCATGTTTCAAGGTACGGATTAGATAACATTATGTAAGTGACTTAACAATAAAAAGTGAAGCTTATTGGTGGTAATGAAATAAAATAAAAAAAAAAAAAAAAATCAATTTTTCTATCTTAGTATTTTGGGAATAAAAAACCCTGAGAAAATAAGGTTTTCTTCTTAGTCTCGTGGAAGTAAACTAAGAAAACTAATTTCTCTAAAAGAAAAATGAGAAAAGGAATTTCTCTTCTAGCACGTCTTGGAAGAAAAATTAGGAAAATTAATTTTTCTCTCTGCCTAAAAAATTTGAGAAAATTGATATGTGTCATAATTTGATAAACTATGATCTATGCTTAAAGTAATTGAAATTACCAATAATAATCAAATGATTTGTTTTCCTATTTCAATTATAATCCACTGAGACATGAAGGTTTATTAGAATTTTAATCCCTCACTACTGAATTATATAAATATTCTCTTGTTTATTAATCTAAAAAACATATTAATATGCCCATAAAATTTATATTTATGATGTGGTCCACATTGACTACTTGATTAATACTAATTAATTAGTTTATTTACCATGACTTATCATATTTTTAATCCTATTAATCTCTTAGTAAACTTTGGATTTCCCTTTCTCCTTCTCTTTGTCATTCTTCTTCTTTTTCTATGCTTTTAAATGGTCTAAAAGTTGCCACTCCTTCATGAAGAAGGAAGAAAGTTTCCCTGTTAGATGAGAAATTAGTGCATGACTAAGAAAGAGAAACTTGTTACTTCGTTAGTGGCAAGCAGAAGGTTCAACAAAAAATAAGTAATACAGTGTCCATGCACCAAGAATTTAAAAAGATAACATTTGCAGAATATGCATGCGTGTTCCAGTTGATTTTATAGTATTACAGATTGAAAAAGGCAAACGGTTCGGTCATGCATGCATGCACACAAAATAAAATAAACTAATTGATCAACTTCTCATAAGCAGATAAAGAATATAATAAAATAGTTCCAATATATTTCATGTACCGCTGAATTCACTATTCCATTGGATTCTTTATCTTCAATATTATTTCACTATTTTGCTTTCATTTTCAATATTACTGCACTCTCTTTGCTCTTTTATTAATGGCTTTGTGGGGATTCATGCTTTGCCTTTGCTGTAACGTTACAAATGAGATTTTGTTAGGTTCGATCAATTCGAAAACGTCATATCAGCATCCCATGAACAGTAAATATATAATGAAAATAACTAAGTTCATTCAATAGAAGTTTTATTATCTGGGTACTATTCATTCTTTGTAAAATACTCTCTTCTCTTCTCTTTCTTTTATTTTCTCTCATTTTCTCAGAAACCAAACATTCTAAATATAAGAAAAGAATATATTATTTATCATGTGCGGAGATAGAACAATTAGTTGATAAAAAGTTTGATGAAAACATGAGTGTAGAGTGCTCTTATCAAGTTATCAAAAGGGATTGAGTAAAGTAGGGCAACAGGAGAATCTTTTTGACATGATTGCATAATGGTGATTCCAAGAAACAAAGAAAGTGAAGAAAAGAAAAAGCAAATAATAAGACTACGAGAGATCAAGTGTTGATCATTCCTTTGTATTTGGGCATCTACGCATCTATCAATTTCATTATTTTCCACACCGGCATCGCATGCTTTCGATAAAAAAAATCTTTATGCAACACTCATTGATGCGTTACACGACAGGTCCACTTTACTTTTCAATTATTAAATTATTATTATTTCGTTAGCTATCATCAAAAAAATAATAAATTAATTAAAAGTTTAGAAAAGAAACATTGATATTAATATTAAAAAAGTGCCAAAATAACAAACACATTGTCAGTGATCCTAGTCAACACAGTGGTATGTTTTTTTTTTGAATATTAAAATCCGTAATACATGTTTTAATTTGTTATGGAAGTATTTTAGTAAAGATAAACATATTCCTTCATTAACATTCCTCTTGCTGTATAATCGTAGTAGCTAACTTAAGATATAAAAATGGTTGTGATGAGAGATTGCTACTGTATATACTCATTGAGCTTAGATTCTAATTAATATTAATGACAAGCAACGTGGAGAATTTCTTCCAAGTCAACTAGGAGTCAACGTGCAAAGAATAATAATTGATCATTACGATTTTATTAAGTTTATGGAGGTAACCTATGCTCCACACAGAACTGACCAATAATTAGGTGGGATTTACACTTAACTATAATTAATTAAAGACATTTAACAATAAATTAATAATATTACCTCCATTTGTATTATTTAATTAATATAGAGATTTTATATTATTATTGTTAATTTTACTTTTTCATGCCCTTGATTTCTGGAAATTTCCAAATCCTTGCTTCATTGTTGGAGTTGTCACTTTCTGACCTAAAATGCATAAACATTTCAACTTCTAGCAGCCACTCTTTCATTTTGTATTCAGATTTCAACACAGCATCATTATAAAAGGGGAATTGCCATTTAGGTCCTTAAATTTTTTTATATATAAAACAAAGACATAATTAATTCCTTGGTATTAAATAATTTTCTTTTCTTTTTCTTTTTCTTTTTTTTTTTTATTTTCATTTTCTTTTTATCATTCCACATTTCCTGTTTTGTTAAGTAAACTCCCAAAAGGTCTTAGAAGCTGTAAATAACTTTCTGAATTAAAAATCTACGAGTCTAATTGAATAATAAATAAAATACAACATTAAATAAAATAATAAATCCTAACCCTCTCCAAATGGAGAAGGTTTGAATATGTGAAGATGTTGACATAATTTAGATCCTCCCACCAACAGCCAATGGTGTTTAAGAAATGGAAAGCTGTTTCTGTGGAATGGATCCTTCATCGTTCATTGTTCAAGATGATGATCTACTCTTTCTTGTTAATGAAGATTTAAAATTACAACTACTAAAAAAAATAAATAAAATAAATTTAAAGAAAAATTAATCCATAAAGTATATATAGGAAAGATGATGAAGCTTCTTGTCCTTTTAACCATGAAAATAATAATGTTGGGAATTGGGATTTGATTTTTAATTAATTTGAAGCCAAAGCTAGCTTCATACAGTTGGCAGTCTAGTGTAGAACACATTACAACATGAACTAAATGTCTAAACAAATGCAAAATGAAGTTGTAACTTGTAAGTTTTGAATTTGATTTGTAAATAATATTAAACTGAAATGAAAATGTTTTAGATGGCATGTATGTGTTTAAATAACAGTTTGTATACGAAAAAGTACTAATATTTATTAATTTATTTGTTGGATAGTTACTTATGTAAATATAATCCTGTTTTAATAAAGTTAATTTTAATCATAAGGAGAAAAAAATAAAATCGATAATATATTTTTATTATATAATATTATTTAGATGCTTTGATTTAAACTTTTAATAATTAATTAATTAATCATAATTGTGATCATCATAAGTAATCTTAAAATAAATATACTAATAATGTAGTAGGCTACATTTTATTTTAGAGGTTTCTTTAAACTCTATGTTTTTATATCAAAACATATTTAATAATTAAATATTATATGTCAGGTTCTTTTAGTTGGTATTAGAAAATAAAAATTTTATCAGTGGAATTAATTATCATCCTCAGAGATTTAATTAGTTGCATTATTTTCTCCAAACTACGACATATTAGACATAACACCTATGCAATGCACAGGAATCTACAGCATTCACATTATTCATATAAAAGAAAAAGAGAGAAAAGACAATTAAATGATTTATATTTATGTGATTCAATGCCAGATCCTGGAACGAATCCAGATCTATCGACTCTTTGCTTGCTCTCCCTTTTCCCAAAAACTCATGGATCAAAAAAGAAAAAACTGAAACTTTAAATACAACTCAAACGAGAAGAAAAACTATAGAACATGTATATATCTGTAAAATAAATAAAGATGAAATCGAAAGAAAGAACAACTACCACAAAATTAAACAAATCAAAAGAAAGCAACAGAGGTTGGCCCATAGACAGGGGATTGCAGACTGGCAATTTTTGGTGGTTAGTGAAAGTGGTGCTAATTGACACATCACTTACACTATATATTGTATACTGTTTCATAGTTCTGTTCTGTGTGTATAAATGCATGAGTAGGTCAAAAGAAAAGAAAACAATTCATAATAGGACAACAAACAAGAAGAAGTGAATCACCTTACAAAAACAGTGACCTAATTTATAGAAACAACAAACCATTTTCTTCTTCTTAAGAATATTGATAATAATGATAATAATAATATATCAGGTTGCAGCCCGGTCCCTGCTCATTACTCAATAAAATAGATGACAAGACATCTCTTCAATCAACCTTTTGTTTTTTATTCCTGCCAATAATAAAATATATGTGCATTAACATTTGGTGTTATAAAGTCTTAAATTTTTATAAATATATATTTTTTTTTTTCGTTGACAGAGAATTTTTATTGTTTACGGTATAAAAACATGTAACTTGACATTAATTGTTATTTCTGTTGACTCCATCAGATATTTATTTTATACATTATATTATTTTTTAATCAAAATTTAAATATATAAGCACTGGGTTGTTATCTATCTATTTGTGTTTGTTTATGTACATATCTGTCATCTTACAACAAAGCAATGAAACCAGTTTTTTTTCATTGGATTGATCCCATTTTATATCAACAAATCTGATCATTTTCATGGTTGCTAATGTTTCTGCTCACGTCTCCACTGTTCCAATAATATATATGTAACCCCACTGGATCATTTTATTGTTAATAGGCTTCTTTCTCAACACAAAACCTATCTCTAGTCCTAGTTCTGAAAACTAAGATGGTAATGTAATTTAAATTTTTTTGTTTTGATTGATTGCATACACACTACAAAAGATGCATTTGGCTGAACTACTTGTTCAGGTTTTGCTGCTGAGCTTCGTGATTGGATGTAGTGGATTCATGTAATTCATAACAATTTGCTTCTCAGTTAACACACAATTTGATGCGCGTATTGGCTATTCAGTAGTAAGACAAGCAGTTTACAATCAGCCGGGACCACTCTAGTGCTTTTGGTGAGGCAGTTGATCTTCTTGAAAAATGTGTCAATTTTTTCTAACATCTATTTTGTTCATTTCAATACTTTTAGACAAAAAAATCCTAAGCACTGTGATAACTCCGGTTTATCATCTAGATAATATGTACTACCACTTTCACATGTGGGCATCCCTAGAATCTTAGTGTATTTTGAACTTAAATGCAATAAGAGGCTTCAAAAATTGGGCATGAGCAGAATCGGAGGCAACTCTGCTCTCTTGGCCTTGTATGTTTTATAGAGCCCAATCATTCTGCTGGATAGGACTCACTAGCCGTCAGGGAATGGTAATGGATCAAAGTTTTACACAGATTGGGGTATTGTCTTGTAGTTTTTGTGGCCCAATGATTAAGTTCCATCATCTGCACAAAGCATGCAGATAGGAAAACAAAATCACTCCCATTTGGGTGTTGGCTCCAGGGAAAAATAAGCTTGAATTTGTCGTCTGAGATTCAACAAAATAATTATATAAAAATCCAAGAGTAAGTTTCCAATACGTAACAGTATTCTATATGCCAGCTTGCTTGCGATTCTCCGCCAGCAGATAGGCTGCCCGCCTGCTGCCTCTGAGTCTGTCTGAGCAATTACTTTTCAACAATGGAAAACACCACACAGACCTTGTCAGAATCATATTATGACATATATGACTATCCACTTATATGTCCTGGAATGGATCAAATTCATCATTCTGTACAGATAGCTTGATATCAAACAATTCAAAAAGTTGTTCCTCCACTCCATTTATCATTCACAAATGCTAGTTGGTTCTTGTCAATTTCATCTTGGTACCATTTCTTTATTTATTCACTGGAGCCAACAATACTTAATACTATGTAGCTGGTGTTAGTTCTTATTTTTTTATTTTTTATATTACATGTGGGATTGTTTTCTTCTGAACATAAAAATTTCAAGACTTAGAATCTGAAAATTTTCGGACTGTTATTGCGGAAGATGGGTCATTGTATTAGTAAAGAAAAAGCCAATTGTGATAGCCGAGGTTAATTTAAAGAACAAAAAAAAAAGATTTTTAATGGAGTTTGATTTACTGAGTGCATAGTCAATTAAAATATCTTTTATGGAGTTATTGTTGTAGTGCACATATTTCATTTCTATTCATCTATGTCATCCTAATATAGATGCTTGCAGACTCGTTTTCTCTAAGCTATGCAATACAAAAAATAATGTATGATTTGACAATTCCTAAGAGAATGAAAATGATGTCAATTTCTTTTCAAGAAAGTCCAACCAATCCATGTTCGTTTCGTTTATGAAGGCAAAATAAAGTCAAAACTCAAGAAGAAAGTGAGATTTAATTGATATCAAAATTGAACACACTTGCTAGCTGCTTCAAAATTTATCTACAGTCCAATTTATTTGAAGAAAATAACAATTTGTATTTCACTTTGTGGGCTATCGGATTGAACACGGCACTAGCTGGATTCTAATGAAATGGCCAAAGAAGAAGAAAAGGAAGGAAGAAAGAAGAAAGCTTTTTTCAGACTTTCCCTTTCACATAACCTTTTTCTCTTAAAGTCAATGGAAGAAAAATATTGTTAGAAAGGAGAATTACCAATGGACCGTTTCGGAAAGTAAATGCAATGGAAATTGCTGGTCCATTTATAATTTATTTAAAAGACTGAGTTTACTTTTTAAATTTTATGGTGAGAACACAAAATTTTAGGTTTCAAAAACAAATAATTTTGGATTTTAACTAAAAATAACTACTATTTACATTAAAAATTCAAAAACACAACATTACAAAATTTTATTGAAAAATGATCACCTTTACTATGTGCCCACTAAAATACTTTTAATTTTTCTAATTTTTAACAAATACTCTTTTTCTAAATCTCTATATCTTTGTACATTTTTAAATCTCTATATCTTCGTACATTTTTACCCATCTTTCATAAAAATCACACAAATCACAAGGGTTATTACAAAAGTTAGTATTTTTATTGTTAATTGTTTAATTTTGAAAGGAAAATCGTTTATATATAAGAAATATATGTATAAAGAGGATAAAGGATAAATAAAAATTATTAAATAAGATGTGTTTTTATTGTTAGCATGTATTTGACAAGTGGTTGAATTAGAAAATGAGAAATTGTAGAAGTTAAAGTTGATTGATACATCACTTTTAGAATTTGTTGTTGTAAAATTCAAAAGTAAAAGAAAAAAAAATCCTTCATGCTCGAAAATTAACTTTAGAACATGAAGGATATCCTTCATATTTGAAAGTCAACTTTCAAGTATAAAAGTTTTTATTTATATTTAAAAATTAATTTTCGAGTATGAAATTTTTTTTTCATACTTGACAATTGTACTGAAAAGTGTGCCAATTATACATTTTAGCGTACATATTTAAAAATGTACTCGGTACATTTTTTATTGTATGCAGTCAGAAGTCTACTCCAAGTACACTTTTAATTATGCTCTCGGAAGTATGCCCTTCCAAGTATAAAAGCATTGTTCAACAAATTAATTTTTTTAAAGTGAAAATTGGAACCCATTTTTTAACATAATAGGAGGAAATTATTCAACAAAAACTCATATTTTAACAAAATGTATACATAATTATCAATATAGAGAGAGAAATGAAAATAATCTTTAAATATGACTATCAAATTTATGATTTATGATTGGAGTGAGTTTCAAGTATTACTTAAAGGTAAATGTGAAGGTAAATGTGAAAAGTGAGAATTCGTAAAGTAATAAAATCAGAGTTCGGAATAATAAAGATAATTACATTGACAAGATGTTAATATAAGGACAATTTGGTCCCAAAAAATTGGTTATGATCATTTTCAAATGAAAATTTGTAATGTGGTAATTTATGATTTTTAATGTAAATAGTGATATATATATTTTTTTTATTAAAACCCTATAATCTTTTGCATCCAATTTGACCACCGATAACTTTGTCATGAAGAATAATTAAGCCAAGGTATATCATTCATTTTGTCTGGTAGGTCTTAATTATAGCAAAACTTTCTAAGTTTATATATTCGGATGGAATTTGATTCCCTAGCTAGCTTTCACCAAATATAGATATCAATTCTGCTAGGATTTGTACCCAAGATTTATATGGCTGGAATTCTTCGACATTAGAATTTTTGTTCCAATGCAATGAAGTGATTTCCTAATTGCTATTGGGTATAGATAGATTTTGGGTTTTGGATTAAACGAAAAGAAATATTGGGATTTTAGATAAAGACTTAAAGAACACTACTACTTATAGAAATGTGTATTACTATCATCAAACCCCAACATATATGTAGGTCTGTCGGTTAAAATTATTTTGTTTTTTAACACTATCATCAAATGCATTAGTGAAAGTGCATGAGCTCATGAAGAAGCATTTGGGAAATTATATGATCTAACTAATGGATAGATCAATATATTAAATAAAAAAAAGATTATAAATCATTTTTAGTTCAAATAATTAAAATATATTTACTATGCGTACACCCCAGCATAGATTACATTTATCAATTACTTAATAAAAAACTTAGGTGGGGATGACATTATCAATTTGTATATATCAAAAATTGTCATATCAGATAAGATGTGGTAAAGTTTTTTGTAATCTTTTTATTATAATTTTTAAAATTATTATTGTATATTCTAAATTTTTTAATCCATTTTCTAAATGCTTTAAATTGTAATTTTGTTATATTGTCTAAATATATTTTATATTTAAAAAACTAACAAGATAAAAAATATATATATAGATTTATACAATCCAACGACTATATCATAACAATTAATAATACCCTTATCTAATTTTTCCCACCAATCAATCTATTCATTGTATCTATTATGGATGTGGTAGCTGATGAATAATTCCATCCAACCCAAAAGCAAACACAAGCCTAGGAAGAGGAAGAGTTAGGTCAATTTTAGGTTTTGTTACCCGTTGCCCCTTTTTGGATGACTATTAATGGATTCCAATTCATATATACGCCATTCTTTTTATTACAAAATTCAAATGACGTACCCTTTTATTCCAAATTCTTGTTAGTGTGACATTTTAGGTCTTTCTTCAAATTCCATTGACTTCCAAAACTCTAACGTCACAGTAATGCATGAGTCATATCTCATGTTCTAACTACCACTAATTTTTTTTCTCACAAATTAGGTTAATAAAGGAAGATCATAGATATGTGAGTCATGACGCATCATTGCCTTATGCATCTATATATTAATTTGTAAATTTTTTTATCTTAATATATATTATCTTTTATACTTTAGTTTATCCCTACTCTTATAAAAAACAAGATACAAAAAATTTATTACGTCACTAAACTACGATTGATTTATTAGATTTTAATATATATTTATTCAAAAATTAATATACTTCTAATATCCACATAAATAAAGAATTGAATTAAACTCTTTTTTAATGTCGAGATAATACTAACAAATAGTCATTAACTCTACAGAAAGGGTAGAAGAATAGGAGTATATAATGCATTATGGACGTATTATTATTACGCTTTAACTGTTATTCTATTTTATCTCTTAGAAAGAAAAGAACTTAAACTAAAAATAAAAAAAAGTAAAAATATACTCTAAAAATATTATTTTTCTAGTAATTCATCAGTTAATTTCAACTTACTCCTATAACTTATTGACAATCAACAAAACGGGTGCCCTTATGTATTGCCGTTTAAGCAAAAAAGGTTAACATCCTTGAGATTATTTCTCAAATAATTTTAATTACTTTTCTTTTTCTTTGATAATGCGAAAGTTTTTTTTTAATAACTTTATTCAATAAATTAATGACTTGTATGTTGCTTGTAAATTCATGAAGCTTATCAATAATTATTAATTTTTTCACGATCTTCATATAAATATATGTTTATATTTTGTGTTCCTATATTTAAAAGAGAGAAAGAGAAAGCAATTATATCCACGACACTTGTTACTAAAAATTTCATTAGGGTTTTTGAGTACAATAATATTTGAAAAGATTTGATCTGATTGCTAACAACAATTTCCTACCCTTTATTTTTCTGAATCCCTAAAAGAAACCTTAATTATCATCATTCACTTTCTTTTAAGTTTCCATTCCATGTTATTGCAAGTTGTGAATGCATTATAATTCATAGTAGATGGATTCAACATTCAAAAGGGATAGTGGGGTATGTCATAGCATCATAATATTGCAAAGAGCGTGCTTCATAAATTCGCTTATTTGAAAAGGTTTCACAGTTGGAACTTCAGAACTTTCACGGACGTTTCTTTCCCTTTTTCCTGGAAAATTCAAGGGACAGAATGAAAGACATTCTCTCATTCCAGCTTTGATCTAGTTGGATATATCCATGATATATACAAGTCGCCAGAATATCACTTCTTTCTACGACACTTTTACGTGCGGTGGTTATGTGAACTTGAAATCAACAATCCAACGGCCTTAATCCTTGATTAACAATTAATTAATGAATTCTCTCTCCTCTTTCTCACTTGGTTTTGGTACATGGAATCTGGAACAGGATGAGCTGCAACAAGCAATAATGTACTTAGTTCTATTCTATTGTACTTTTACGGAACATTCCCAGAAAATATATATTGTAATCCAGTTAGAAGACAACAAAATATTTATAAATGAATATAATAATACTAAAAATTGCAAATTAACCTAATAATTAATAGAGTATAATTATATTATTAGTATTTAATTATTTTTTATTCTCATAAACTTTTGATTATTACAAAAATATAAAACATATAATAATTATCTTGCAATCTACCACTGCTCTATCGATAGGAGATAACAATAACAAAAAGGAATATTTTAAAATAATAAATTAATGATAAATTTAATTAATTAATTAATGATGTATCTAGCTGTATTTGTTTGTATATATATTCCGAAATGTTTTTATCAAATATTTCTCCATCAAATTACGTACAACGGCTTAGACTTACCCCGAAGCTGACGGTGGATCATGCCTCAATGGAAAATAAAATAATACATAATTATTATGTGATAATTAAATATAAAATTTGTAATAATATAACTATTTTATACCAATTTATATCCTTAATATCATTGAAAATTTTATACACAAACTCTGCATTTTTTAAAATTGAATATTGTCAACTATAAATAACGCATTGATTAGTGATTACACAATTTTTTGCAAACGAAATTAAGTGAAATTGTATTTTATAAAAATAATTATTTTATACAAAATTCTAACTTATCTAGATTTTAAGAAAATTCAAAGGTACGTAAGAGATAGAGATATATATGTTTACTAAATGGATTAAGTTTATCAGCTGTAACCCATATTTGGTGTGCTGAGTTTGAATTTATGTGTATTTAATTATTTAACTTAATTTCAAATTGTAGTTTTCAA
Source organism: Trichilia hirta (assembly GCA_035221805.1). NCBI lineage: Eukaryota > Viridiplantae > Streptophyta > Magnoliopsida > Sapindales > Meliaceae > Trichilia > Trichilia hirta. The sequence continues at coordinate 4,904,069 of JAWDEX010000023.1, forward strand.
TTAGGTCTTATTAAGTTGGAATTGATTAATAAATAAATGACAATTATGTCGTATTTGTTTATTAGTAAAATATCTAAATTTTCAATTCCATTCAAATGGAACCAATCCATGTGTTTCTTATTCCTTTCTGTAAAATTGTTTTGTTTATTTCTAAAACTTCAGCAGTTTGTTAACTATTCATGAATTTATTGTTAATTAATTCTCAATTACCTAATTATCAAACCAAAATTTATGTTGAGCCCCGTGTTTTCTTTACTTGTTAAATATAATATTTAAGTCAACCTCTTCTTACCAAATTAAAAAAAATAAATAAATAAAATTGGCTTTGGTTTATGTCCCTTTCATTTGTGAACTACCATTTTCTTAAATCTGTGTATTCATATATTTAAATTATGGTCCATAGCACATAATTAGATGTTATTTTTTTTCCTCTAAAAAATTGGTTGAGTACGATACAAGGACATTTGGGTAACTAAATAAAAATTTATTTCATATTTATCCAAAACTTTCATGTCTATCTATATATCATATGGTCTTTAGATTTTTCTACATATTTAAATTTATATCAATAATATTTAAAATAAATATTATCAAACACAATATACTATTTTAAAGGTATTTAATATAATTGTAAAAATATAATAACTTAATTCTTAAATGCTTGCTTTTTTTGTTTTGTTTTTTCTTATTATTCTTCAAAGTTGCCTGTCTTGAACAAATTTTTTGGCCTACTTCCCTGCCTTGTGAGATTTTTAATTGTTGAAGTTAATCCTTTATGATATGAGATTGTTTCCAAGTATATCGGAAAACACTGAACTGTATCCTAATTTTTAATAGCTTTATTTAGATGTCAAACAAAATTATAAATTTTTTTTTATATATTTAGCAGATATTTTTTGGCATCCCATTTCTTGGCATTGCAATACTTTGTTTCTGGATTAAAATTTACCGTATTAATTCACTCCCAATTTGTGGTCCCTTTCGTACAAGTTTACAGTCTGTATTTGTTGTCGTTCAAGTTAGCTGACCTAACTTATTTATATTAATTAAAATTTAATAGCCTTTTTTATTTGGGTTGCTCTGTCTTATGCATGGATATGTCAATCTCGATTAAAGCCATTCAACGTAATGGCTACGAGAAACTGGCCCACGTTTGAAAAGGAAAATAGATTTCTTCTGGTTTCTGTAGCTGGAAGGCGTGTGCTAGTTGTCGTTGAGCTTACTTGTTTTGTTGGACCAGATTTCTCTTCCTATAAATGGCTGTATTCTAAGATTTCCTGAAACCCATAGGCTCTAGAAAAGAGGAGAGAGTGAGAAGAAAGAACCTGTTTCTGGAGTTGAACTGAAGCCCAGAAACTGCTTGTGTTGTTTAATATTTACTTGGCAAATAGAGTTGCTATTGGAAAATCAGATCTTTAAGTTCAGAACTGGTGAGTTTTTGGCTGACTATAGCAGTGCAGATAAGTTGTTGTGTTGATCATCAGGATTTTTTCATTTTCACCGACTGATAAGGGCATTGAACTCTCAGATGACTTTTTATGTCCGCTTATTTTCAGTTTTTGTTAGTGTTAATATTATGTCATGCGCATACAGTAAAATCTGATATTAAAACTGATCAATACACAATGTTTTAGACAAATTTCACAGTGATTAGAACAGGCAAAAGTAGAATGATAACTTGTTTGCGTAAGATCTTAGATCTGGTGTTAGTAGACTCTAGGATTGTAAGTCATAGTAAATATTGTAAGTCTGTTTTTCCAATTCAATCCACCTACTTTGCTCCTCTTAATATTTCCCTGAAAATAAAAGATCAAGAATTATTAAAATGGAGGTTCCCTCTTTCCCAGCATGGGATGTATGATTGAATTTCTGTGGCCCCGCTTGCCTGTTTTCCTTTAAGCAAATTTATGGCCATCTTTATTATATAGATTAATTTGCAGATGAAGCATATATTTCTTTGTAATTAGAGGAAATTTCTCAGTTGATTCAGTTATAAGTACAATATTGCGAACCTGTATCAGTTAATGCTTAGTTGTATTTGTAGAGTTTGATATTTTGTATGTTTGCAAGAGCTTACACAAAGATATTAACATATGATAACAGTTTCATGTATTAACTGACCTGTTCTTTCCTTCAGGTTCTTCTGTATGATAATGGAAAACTGCAAAAACATAAATACAGCAAAGCAGGATTCCACTGAAGAAATTCCAGCACTCATCCAGTTTATATCTTCCAATGAATTGGAGGGTTTTGATAGTGTTGAAGGGAATAATCAATGCCAATCAAGTGTTATGGTGAGTATAACTTTCGTGCTGTTACTTCTGGAAGTTTATGAATGATCACGGTTTTCATTTTTAAGAGTAGTTATTCCAGTTGCTATTTTTATCATATTGTTATGTTGGTTGTCATTTTGGCTATTTTTATTGATTTTGTTATTACTGTTTTCAGTTTTTACTGTTCTTTAAGAACCTTGTTTGTGAAGACTCCATATTGAGTGGATTCTGATTTCCTGCTGGATTTGTGGCAGATGACTGAAACTGCTGATGGTCAAGGGAAGAGCGAAGAATCTCATTGTTCCAATCATCAGAGGATCCATTCTGTTTCCATAAGCATGCCATCTTCTCCCAGTGAAGTTGATATGAAGAACGCTAAAAGGGTTCTTTTTGATGTCAATGGGATTCCAGATTCTTCTTCTGCTCCTGAGAATGCTGATCATCTTCCCAAAAAAGTAAAATTTCATTCTCAGCCAATGCCCAAAGGATTTGTATTTGAGGGGGCAGTTAACCACACAAACTTTACCCACCATCCGAGTATAGTCAGATTGAGGGATAACAGGTTTGATTCTTTCAAAACATGGTCTGGAAAACTAGAAAGGCAGCTCACATATCTTCGCGGAAGGCCAAAGGAAACTGCACCAGAAAATAACACTCCCAGGAGAGCAGAAATGGAGACTAATTTACCTGTGGACCGGTACTTTGATGCTCTGCAAGGGCCTGAATTGGATACCCTTAGGGTTTGTGTTCATACTATTCAATTATTATCTATTAATTGCAATGTTTTTTTTTAGAATTTTTCTTATTAATCATAACAATTTTTATTTTTACAGCCTTCAGAGGAGATTCTGCTTCCTGACGACAAGACCTGGCCATTTCTTTTACGATTTCCCATCTCTTCTTTTGGTATCTGTCTTGGTGTTAGCAGCCAAGCAATTTTGTGGAAAACGTTGGCTTCATCTTCCTCAACAAAGTTTCTCCACATGTCCCCGATAATAAATATTATCCTGTGGATCATCTCTGTTGTTCTTGTTGTCTCTATTTCCTTGATTTACCTTATGAAAATAGTTCTCTACTTTGAAGCAGTTCGTCGTGAGTATTACCATCCCATTCGTGTCAACTTCTTCTTTGCCCCTTGGATTGCACTACTGTTTTTAGCTCTTGGAGTTCCGCCTTCATTTTCTGAAAAGTTGCCTGAATATCTTTGGTACATTCTCATGAGTCCAATCTTCTGTTTTGAGCTTAAGCTCTATGGACAGTGGATGTCTGGTGGTCAACGCAGGCTTTCAAAGGTGGCAAATCCCTCAAATCATCTCTCAGTTGTTGGGAATTTTGTTGGTGCATTATTGGGTGCATCAATGGGGCTAAAAGAAGGGCCTATTTTCTTCTTTGCTATTGGCTTGGCTCATTACACTGTTCTCTTTGTAACTCTCTACCAGAGACTACCAACAAACGAAACACTCCCAAAGGAACTTCATCCTGTATTCTTTTTGTTTGTTGCTGCACCCAGTGTTGCTTCTATGGCTTGGGCAAAGATTCAAGGCTCCTTTGATTATGGATCACGAATTCCCTACTTCATTGCTCTGTTCCTTTATTTCTCACTGGTTCGTCTCCTCTCATTCTGATATATAAAAGCATTTATCTTGATTACCATCAAACAACATTGATTTCTAACCTTTTTCCATTTTTCCCGTGACTTTGCAGGCAGTTCGGATTAATTTTTTCCGAGGATTCAAGTAAGAATGACATGAAATTTTCCGATGTTTTATCTATTCTTTCAGTGGTTGCAGTCCAAGTTTTCTGATGTTTATTCTCTCTCAAACTTACAGGTTCTCATTGGCTTGGTGGGCATACACTTTTCCGATGACTGGTGCTGCCATTGCTACCATTAGGTACTCAAATGAAGTAACCACTGTGGTTACCCAAGCTCTTGCTGTAATACTATCTGTTGTTGCCACGCTCACTGTAACAGCTCTGTTTGTAACAACTATACTGCACGCCTTTGTGCTACGCAACCTCTTCCCTAATGACATTGCTATTGCCATTAGTGAGAGAAGGTCTAAACATAACTATCACCAGCACAACTACTTGAAGTGGTTGCATCGTAGAACTGGAAGCTCAGAAAATAAAGAAATTGAAAATTTCTTGAAATTTGCTTGCCCGGAAGAAAAAGATGTAGAAGCTGGTTCAAATTCGGCCAGCATTGAGAATAAAGACAGCTCCGTGTCCGAGTATTAAATAATGTCCAACAATCTTAGGCTAAGTTTTAATCCTTGCCATTTTCTGAATCTTCATCACTCCTGACATGCGAGGAATTATGTAATCTAGGAGTTTCAAAAGTTCCGGTGACCATTTTTGGATATAATATGAAGGTTTATGGGTCAAGGATGTACTAGTGTGTAAAAAGATCTTGCCACAATATGTTTGTTGATGAGTTGTAAATCAGATGGTATCTTTGGTTTTGGTAATAAAATTTTGTATTATCGCCTAGCGTATAAATATCAACATTGTTCATATTCAGCTCTTTTATTAATCATGAGAGTTTAAGTTAATTGTCCTCTCTGCAGTTGGGTGACTGAGTTTATGCAGTAATGTATAATTTGGTAGCTGGACTAATAAAGAATCGATGAAGACTCATTGAATACAGGCAAAATATTTTTCTGCATATGAAATCGATGTTTTACCTACCACACCAGATGGGCTAGTCGAGTAAATTTGTACTACTTGTCTAACTAGCTCTGTATTAGATATATGTAACATCTGTCTTCATCATTTATGAATTTGAAGAGCAAGACTGTTGACAATTTAAAATCAATCTGCATAGCCCCCCTGGATAAGTATGCCATACATATGAAGCACAAAGCCCAAGAATCAAGCAAGTAAGCGTCTTATCCGCTTAATAGTGGAAATCCAAAGGTTATTAAGTGTTCTTATACTCTCCCTCACCAATGATGTAGAATGTGACGCATACAGTGTGAAATGGCCAAAAAATGACAAGTTCAAATACAAATGCAGCAGAATTAGACAACTTGTTCGTGCCATTTTCCAGGCCCAATCAGTCAGCAAGATGGATTTAATGCAACACACAATCTATTGGTCCATCCCAGTTACTAGTTCCTGAAACGAGAACTTTCTGAGCACCAATTGTAACTAGAACATGAATTCTCCAAGCAATTTGCAGTTTCATCTTTTCAGCAAACACAAGCTACAAGGTCCATACTTGTGAGTGTTGATGAGATGGAATGACAGCTCGAAATGAGCTTACTAACCGTATCATTAAATTTTCTTCACACATTTTGTAAATTTCCGAATTCATGTACTAACTTCACTGGGGCCTCAGTCAAACACCATGGGCCAGAACATTATTTATGCATTTTCTCAATGGCCTGTTTTCTCTGCGGAAAAAAAAAAAAAATGGTTCAAGGGAAGATAACTTTGGGCAATTGTAGATGGTCTGTTCATAAAAGCAGCAGCATTGAAACGAGTACATGCTTCGATGCGACCAATACATGAAAGTGATGGCGAAAATCTGAATAACGAGGCTGCAATGGTTACATGTCTTTCATGTCTTTAGTAGTAGCCAAACCAACTCACTAGTGGCCAAACCAACTCACTGATATAGACCCTGCCTCATTAGTGCAATGAATGCATTCGAATACTAAACAAATTCTGCAACATGGAGAAGTTACATGTACTCTTCGTTGTCCTAAAGACCAGAACGATTGACTTTATACCAAATTCACCCGACACACGGCATACAACAAGGTCTCAGTCTCTTGGCCTGTTGTTTTGACATGTTTGCATGTCATTCCAAGGAAATCCTTAGAAAGCCGATAATGCATCTTATTACTTGGCAATGAAAGTTTCACTTCAAGTCTATCATATTTTTATGCCCCGGTAGAATTTTCAGCAACCTGCAAATTTTAGCTGCGGAATCTATTGTTGTTGAGTCGTCGTCAGACTTAAAAACAAACATCTAGCTAATAACCACTCTAATTTTCTGTTCTTCCTACGGTTCAAATTTCTTGATTGATTACTAAATTAAATCCTGTGTCCCCAATCTTGTGAGGACATTATTGCAAAAGCCCATATCCTCTGCTTGGAAGCTCTCTAATCTCAATGGAATTGTTTTGGTTGCAAGCACAATAATGACATTGCTACTGTGTCTTGTGTTAGCTAAACAGTGACTAAAGAATCAATAGCATCGACAAGTAGCATGTATGAGGTTTCGGTCCCCACAAGCTTAGGCGTTAGCTAAGCTGAAGTAGTGACAAGAGAAAAACAAACTTCATAAAGAGCAATCTTTCTGTGAATTAAGAAGAAGGAAATCCATCAATAAAGACAAAAAGAAATAGATAGAAAACACAATCAATGTCATCAAACTTCGTCATTTCTGCTAGCACAACTTGGCCGTGTCTCCCTATCCTATTCGTTGACATGTGACAAACTTCTCACTCCTGGCCAATTTCTTGGCAAAGCTCCATTGCCCCAAAATTGGACCATATAGATCGCTAAAACTTTTGGGTTAAATTACCTGCAAATGGGTTGAATTTAGCTTCATAATTAGAAGAAATAGGTATGTTCAGAGGCGTATAGATACACCCCATCACACATATTGGACCCCACTCCTTAGGGGACCAAAAACTTCATGTAATAGAATGAGCATAATTAATTCAATCTTCATGGTAATATGATGGCTCAAAAGTGTGTGCTTGACGATGTATAGCTTGAGATTATTAACGTTTATGATCAGGGGTAGAGCAACACTAAAATGTGTTTCTGAATCCTGCTGAAGATATGGGCACAAAAGAAATCCAAATATATGATTGTGTTATATTTATATATATAACATAATATAATATGATGTCTCTCAATTGCACGATGGAACTCAAAAGATTGCCTAAGAACAAAGAATGTGCAGCCTTTCCTTTAATTCCTTGCGAATTTCACAAGTTTTCTTCACTTCCATTTGCAATATTCCAAGATGGGAAACAAATTAATATGAAGGCTTTGAGGTGTAACTACTGATATTGTATGCATTAATACATGCTATCAAGATTTTTTTTTCCTATTTACATCTAGTTTGTTGGGAAAATTCTATACAATAATAATTGCACTTGGTTTGTTATTGAGATAATGCAATTTTAAAGTCACGATAAAATTTTTCATATAAAAAATAAATTAAAATATAAATATGTTTTTATTAATATTTACTAAACACGTTGTTTATCATATTTTAAAAATATAATAAAAATTAAGAATAATAATTTTAGGTATAAGTATGAATAGTGAAATATTCGTACTCATAATTGTCATCTATTTGAATATTTGAGTTTATATTCGTATCCAAGTTTTTAATAGAAACATTAATACAAATAATTGAATAGATGAATATTTGTAAGTATCTGTGAATTATTTTTTATTATAATTTAAAGATTAAATAACACAAAATTTTATTTCAAATTCTCAATCTTCTTGTACTTAATAAAATAATAATGTTGCCAATTTTAAATAAAATCTATAACTTAATAATACAAATATTAAAATAATCATAAATATCTCATATAAAATTAAAAAAAAAAAGTATGCAACAAAAAAAATAAAATTACAAGGAAAACTATATCACAAAGTTGGAAAATCTAATCTCATAATCTAGATGGAAATTGTTTAGAGAGAAAAGTAATGGAGCAAAAGAAAAGTGATGGGTGGAATGGAGAGCTCTCAATCTCTTCCCAACAAGCTGAGTGTTGGGAAAAATCGACGTGTGCTCTTACTATTTTTTAGGAAATAAAATTAAGAAGGAAATGATCATCTAGGTTTTAACTTACGCTTAATGCATTGGAAAGCCAATTTCTCAAACGAAACCAAAGAGAAGCAATAGAATTCAATTGAAATAAACTCTTAAATATATATAAAATTAACATCTCAACTGATGTGATGAAAAATATATTTTAATTTTATAAATATAAAATTATTCTCAAAACAAAATGATGGAGCACCTTAACGACAAGAAACTAATAATTCATTTGATTTCATCACATATTATGTCAACTGATAAAATACCCATGATTAGAAAAAAAGTATCCCTGATTTCATTTACCAAAACTTTACAGAAATAAGGGAGTTGGAGATTCTTCCTAAATAATTCCGTAGCTTTCTATCTTCTTCCAGAATGAAAAAGACAAAGACAAAATTGTAATATATGCAGGAACTGTTTTTTTCTCTTCATTATCAATGCCGGTGATTCTATGGCCGACCGACCATGATCCCAACAGCTAGCATCTTCTCTACCTTACAGGACAAATTTACATTATCTTCTCCCAAGAAAGGACAAGGATCACAAGTTGCAGCTCATTTCTTCACTTTACATAGCATGCCTTCTTTCTTCTTTTACGTTTTTTTCTTGTACAGTAATTTCAGGTCATTTTCCTGAAAACCAAACAGTAATAAAGAAAATCAACACCTGATAACTTCTTTTTTTTCCTTCTATTTTTAAATGAATCAGGGTTGGCCAAAATTAAAAGTGGATGATTTACCTATGGATCTTTTACAGTGAAGAACTGCTTCATAAATGGAGCTTTCAGAATCACATGATTTCCGCCAACCATCAGCTGAGTAAGCTACGCTTGTTCTTGGTGATGTTTCTGCGGAATATACCCAACTATTCATAACATGAACTCTTGCGTCACTAGTTTCAGCTCGGGAGCTTGATCTCTTCCCTCGTAAGGTTCGATACAATGGCCTGATAAGAAAATCCAAGTACTTATGAAATATTCTTTTCGATACCTTTCCACACCTTCTCAAGGAAGAAGAACGGGTTGTCTTCCTGCCCGGAACCACAAGTTTTGATACGTGTGAAGAAGCAGGTAAGGAATGAGTTGAATCCGAGTCTTCAAACGCTTCCATCTTCTCTGGGTTGAAGAATAAGGGCATCACATACCCATTAGAAAAGAGCTCGTCTGCATGAACAAGAGCAAGAGGTGACGGTGAAATAGGAAAGTCAAATTTGAAATCCTGAGAATTTCTCAGGAATCTCTTTGAAGGTGGCATTCTTGGGTCCATCTCAATGAAAGAAGCCTCATCGCATGCATCAAGAGAAGCTCTGAGAGAGTTGTCCAAGCTTTCTAAAGATGGTTTCAGGTTTACCAACCAACTGTATGAAAAACTCTCAATGGAAAGTGGCTGTGAAGTTTCCATAGCAAGTTATGCAGAGAACTAGAAGAAAAAAGAACGACGAACAAAGAACAGAAGATATACACAAATACACAAATATTAAGGCAAAAGGATTTCTAGCAGGATAACAAGAAAGACGCTCCTTCTCTGAACAAATCTGTTGTATATTTATATACCATAATATCCTCTCTTTCTAACAGTTGTGTATGAGGTTGTCTGGCACGAGACAATGAATTTTAATTATTGAAAAGGGAAAAGAAGAAAAGAAACAAAAATTTGAGCCCCACAGGCACCCATAATGTACTGTTGCATCGCAAGTTTACCCCACATTTCTTTTTTTTAAAATTTTTAATTTAAACTTCACAACCAAGAAGGCTTCTTCTTCTCTTAGTTTATCTAATTCAAACTTGATCAATAGGAATTAAAAGAAAAGAACCAACAGGTCCATGTATATTCCTTTATTCTACATAAAAGCATCCTCTAGACACAAAGAGAATGATCTGATTAACTCTCTTTTCTTTAGAATGTTTGTTAGAAACTCATATGTCCTATAAATGCGAAGCATTAGAAAAGGCAAACAGAGAATTTGTGTAAGCATTAAGCAGCAGGTTCATGCACATACTCCATTTATTTATTCAGGTTTGTTCCTAAGCTAGGAATAAAGGGAATACCATGACTCTCTATGCTTTAGAACACTTAATCATGACATATAGAAATTAAAATTATAAAAATTCTACACAAAAATAGATGACTTGGCTTGGCTTGCTTTTGTTTTGTCATTATCTTTTATAATGTTTACGACTTTCTATTTATCATTTTTTCGGGTGAGCATAACTAGTTTGAAAGCATGACTTCACCATTCTGATGCGTACATTCTAACCACTGTCCTCAATGGCATAACCTAGAGAGCAGAGAATAAAATACTTAATCATACAACAGTATTATATGCAAGTTATGCCCAAAATTCAATTAAGGAACACATATGTGAATGTTATTAAATCCGTACAGGCTAGCCCTATAATTGAATATTATAAGCTAGCTAGTGGTTTTGACTATAAATTATACGCAAGCGACCTTAAAACTTTTCAAAGGAGTTACATCGAACTAACATTATACAATAACAGTACACAAGAACCCTACATAAGAACAGAGATACAAGAGATAGAATGTGTAGATATACATCTTAGTGTTCAAATGTCAAGTTGATTAACAGTTAATAAGATTCGCAAAATGCAATTCTAGTACTATATCTTGGGTAAAAATGTAAATCAGACAACAATATTTACAGTATTTTCCTTCACTACAACATCCGAACAAAGGTAGTGGAGGACGGTGGACATAAATTAGAAGACAGCATTGGAAACAGAGAAAGTAATACTACGACAACCATCCTCATACGTAGTGATAATCTTGTCCTTGAATCAGTTAAATTTATAAATCCAAATCTCTAGGAAAATAAAAATAAGACGAAAATATCACTGAGTTCTCTTGGTAAGGAAATTCTGGGCTCCTACATCCACTAACGGTCTGAGTGGTGGTGAGTTCAAATCTTCTCAAAACTTCAATGCTAGAGAAAGTAATGTCATTGTCATGAAAAATAGTACTAATTATTATTTAAAAACAATCTACAAAAACAAAAATTGCAGACAAGGGTCCCCAAAGCTGTCGTAGAATGAAATAGACATTGACCAAAGTTTCTGGGACAGAAGCCAAATAAAGATTGTGACTGATAAAGAGATGGTCCCCCACACATATTATATCACTTTTCAGGACAGAAGCAACTGCTAGAGAATCCATAACTTCATAAAGCAGTTAGGTTCCAAATAGAATGTATTTAATTGCATAAAAATTTTAACACGAGAAGTAAACATAAAGAATTTATTGAATGCATCAAAAGAATTACTTCCCGTAATAGAATTACCAAAAATTTTCAACCTGAATAAAGAAAAGTTTGAATTCGCGATAATGGAAATTGAATTTACGGTGAGTTGTCTAAATCTTGTTTATATATAGTGAAAGTAAACCATACCATTTTCTGTACAAAGCACATGCTAGGTTAAGGAAGTGGTCCTAGCAATGAACTATTTAACTGATCTGGTACTTGGACTTGTCTTGGAGAATTATTAGCTTGAAATCTTTTTCTACAGGTAGTTAAGGTGAATCCGCAATTGCAAGTGCACAGTAGTTAAGAAAAGACAGTTGATTCTAAAAAGCACCAACTAGAAATGAAGCTTTAACACTTTCCGCACTGAATAAAAGTGCTCTATGATTGTGGTCTATAAATTGTCTGTGAACGGTAAAGATGGACATCAGAACATGAGGGGCACTGGGATAGAAAAGGAAGTTATTTAGCTCACCCTAAATTTTCTCATAACATTACTAATATATACTCCATCAAGAGGGGTTACATTGCTATCAGGACAGGACGAAACCAGAAACCCTCGTTAAGAAAAGATTGATATCATGATGCAGGATGTGGTAGACCCCTTCAAGCTAAATTTGGTTATAGCCAATTCCTAAAGACCAACACCATTATTGTAGTTACACAAAGAAATCAATATGCTTTATAAGAAAAATGCATAGAAAAAACTAGGAGATTATATCATACAATATTATCACTAAGTGGATAACTTAGTTGCTTTAGCCTCTTGCCGTAGAAGCAAGAGATCAAGTAATCATAAAATCTAAGAATATAAAGGCATTATAGAGTAGAATCAATGCAGGAGAATTGATGATGACAAGTTTATTGACCGCACAACAACAGCACCCATTTCCAAGCCTAGGAACAGCAGTTGTAGTATCCTCCGTATATTGAACTCTGCCAATGATCGGACGAGGAAGCCATGGAATACAATCTCTTGCCAAGCAGGGGCCCAAACTGAAACTACCACTGCATAGAGGGCCATTGCCATTGGATCTCATGCAACAATCAATTGCTTTACACTTGAGGCACTGACAGGAGCAGAGTGAATGGGTAACAAACTAAGGTTAGCCTATGAAAGCTCGTTAACCAAGAAGAAATCAACATCAAACTGTCACTTCCATTTGAAGGCTAAACCTGAAGCAATCCAATTGAAGGCGACGGAACCTTGAGAGATAGTGGTCAAGACCTTCAGCAACGCTTGCCCAAGTACTCCTTTTTGAACCATTGACTGAGTCGTAGTGGAATCATCCAAATGAAGTGATCCACACAAGTGTAACCTGAAACGCCAGAAAATCTCATTTTGAATTACCTTTTCCTTTCCATTCATATAGTGAGAACTTAGAAAGAAAAATCAGATATTACTCATCTATATTTCCTATAAATTTTGAATTTTAAAGTTGAGTGACGTACCTAAATGCATTACAAATTATTCAAGGCATTACATGAGATGCAGCATGTACATCTAAAACGAAATAAGGAGGTTTAACCAAAGTAATTTAGAAACATAATTGTGTTCTGAAAGAAGATCTTTTCTTATCAAAGTAATCGAGAACACTTCCCATGCAGAATAATCTTCCCTGTCCATGACACTGTCCGAGGATCTGCACTAAGCAGTCCATCTGTAACTTGAGACAATATAATGATTAACCTAATCAACTACTTAACAATTTGGTCCAATGCCCGAACGTTCAACAACCATGGACCCACTTACGTTAACTATAGTTACAATTCTTATGCTTTAAATATGGAACTGTTTAGCGTATCAGGAAACATCCTTCTGCAAAATATATCCAAACAGCTCCCTTTAAATAAATTCCGACCAAAGAAATAATTGTGATCGACACACTAAATAATTTGTAGTAGAGATAGCATGAAACAAGAGCTTACCTTTGGGAGATACGAAACCTTAACTTTTCTCAAAACTGTGGAACGATCATATTCGGGCTTCACCGATTCTTCCCAAAATTCCATGCTAATCTCCATTTATATATGGTCCTCGCAATTTCTTGAATCTGCTGACATTTTTTAATTATAGACACAGATTAAAGAAATATAAAACAAAATTCATTTAAAGTAAACATTTGAATTCACATAGTCCTAAATTACAGATTTTGTAACATTTTCTCCAGATTAATTCAGCTACATAATGAAATTGAATTCTTAAAATATATAATTTCATGTCTGTAGCATGCAATTCTCCATTTTTACATGAAATTCAAACTTCAATTTCACCGAGCTCAGGCCACAGAAGTTATTTAGATTAAATAATTAAATAACATAACCGACAGATGTAAATGGATTAAAAATTGAGAATTTAAATTAAAATATAATTTTAATTTCACAATATCTTGGCTACCAAACGGCTGCGCAGTGAAATCGATATACACTCAAAAGATATTTCACCAGACATGAAGAGCGAAAGAAAGAGCTCGCGTGATTTAGAAGATGGAGAGAGAGGCTTCCATCCTTAGAGAGTTCAAAAACGCTAGCCCCACATTTACTAGTCGATCTAGGAGAGAAAGCATACAGAAAGTGTTGAAATCGTGGCGGCACCTGATTGGTCTGACTACGGTAGTCGGAAAGCCTTTAGTATACATCCGCATCACCTTCTACAAGGAGATTTTGGTGGGTTCCGTCGTTAAGCGTTTAAACGCCAAGTATTGGAGACTTAGGTAGAGAACAGAGATCAGAATAAACGACTTCGTTGTGAAGCGGGAATCCGTACATCCAAGTATTGGTATGGGTACTAAAATTTAACGAGAAAAACTTAGCTGAAGAATGTGTTGTCATATGCGTAGCTAAAATTAATGTGCATTAATTAAGTTTCAATTTGTGGTCCATTACAATTCTATATGATGTACACATTTCAGTAGTTGATTTCTTCATCTGCATTGACAATTTGACATGGACCAAGCATTTATACAATACAAATAACACTACGTGTTGCAAAATTTTGCTTCAAAGCTCTTGATCTGTAGCTATATGATTTTGATTAAATCGTCAATTTAATTTGTTGTAGCTGTTTCTTTGTTGTTTGACTTCTTGTTATATATGTGACGTCTAATTGTAGGTTTTGGCACTGAAATTAGGGGATGGAAAATTTAATATTAATTAATTATCGTTAGAAAGTCAAGATTTAGATGGAAATTTTTGGTATTCTTTGTCATTGGCTCGTTACATAACTAAATATAGACATATAGGAATTATTCGTAATAAAAAAACTTGTTATATGAATCTGTTTATCGTAAAGAGATTGGTTGGTTTTTATTCTACTTTACCTTAATTTGAAATACGGGGAGAGAGAAGAATAAAAATGGGACTGCTCGCATTTCACTTCACTTGTTAATTTGCTCTTTATGGCTACTACTAATTACTCTCTGTGTTATTGTTATTCATGGGTTCTGGTTTTCTTGATTATGGCTGGACTCAGTTACTGCATGGCGAGTTATATTGGCTTGGGTTCGAGACTTTTGGCTAACAAGGACCAAACTTGGGTTTCAGATAATGGAACCTTTGCTTTTGGGTTCACGCCAGATGGGAATACTCGCGACTGTTTTCAGCTCGCAACCTGGTTCAATCGGCTTCCTGGAGACCGAACTCTACTGTGGTCAGCCAACAGGTATCTCCTGTTGAGTTTATAACGTAAATTTTGCATATGCAGGCATACAACAAATCCATGCACGAATACTTCTTCTAGATACGATACTGTTAAAATCAGTTGGATTCATATAAGAGATTTCATATCTAAATCGCTTACGTTAACTTTAGTGAATCACAAACTATTTCTCCATTTCTAGTTTTATAAAAGCTCTTGCAGGTAAAAAATATGATGATGACACTAAGCCAACACTTAGATTTTCTCTCAATGATCATCTAAATAGAAAATCTCTTGTCACCAAAGATGCAATCCCGGAGCAGGACATAACAGGAAACCTTGTACTAATTGACGGTGACACCACTGTCTGGGCCTCAAACTTCTCCGGCGTCGGCGTTGAATTTGGAGTCATGCTAGAATCAGGAAACTTCATTCTCTATGCCACCAACAATTGCTCCGTATGGCAGAGTTTTTTGCACCTTCTGATACACTTTTCCCAGACCAGCCTTTATCTGTCTCGCCTGAACTAACTTCTCCAATATCTCTTTCGCATGGTTTATATTGCTCTCTCAAAATGCTGCAACAGCCAACTTCATTGAGCCTTGCATTGACATACAATTTGCCTGAATCGTATGATCCTTCTCCTTCGGCTTATGCAAACAAATGGTACTGGTCTTCACCCGATATATCTAATGTTAATGAGGATGTTGTTGCTGTCTTAGATGAAGCTGGAAGCTTTGGAATTGTCTACGGAGATTCATCAAATGGAGTAGTATATGTTTATAAGAATGACGGCTATAATGGTGGATTGTCTTTTGCTACTAATCAGACAACTCACTCGTCAATTCTATGCAGATTGATACTGGAAACTAATGGGAATATATGTCTGTATAGATGGGATAATGATGTTAATGGATCACGCCAATGGATCCCACAAATGGCTGCAGTTTCAAATCCCTGTGATATTGCCGGAATATGCAGCTGGGGGATTTGTAGTTTGGATAGTAACAAATCTAATGCTTCTTGTACATGCTTGCCTGGTGATTCTAAGATGGGAAGTGATGGGTAGTGGTGGGACAATTCATCGGTGATTGGAAAATATCATCCAAGACATGAAAATCATGCATCTCACGATTACAGAAGTGGAGCAAACAAATTACTATTTTTCTGAATATTCAGAATCATGGATTACAGCAACATTGAAACAGTATCCAAATGTGGTGATGCATGCTTATTAGATTGTGAATGTGTTGCTTCTGTTTATGGCCTTGATGATGAAAGGCCTTATTGCTGGGTTCTGAGGAGTTTAGACATCTGTGGATTCGAGGACTCGGGTTCAACTCTGTTCGTGAAGATTAGGCCAACTGGATCAATGAATACAGGAGGAAATAACGGAGGATCTGGTGATTCTTCAGAAGAGTTTGTGAGCTGTCGCACTAAAGTTGTAGTACTTCCCATTGTTCTCAGCATGACTGTCCTCATTGGACTCCTCTGTTTGTTACTGTACGACTGTTCATGGAAGGAGGTCTTTGAGAAAAGATATGGAAAATTCTTTAATTGTGTCCGGTGCACCAATTCATCTTACTTACTGCAATTTACAGATTCATACCAACAATTTTCCACAGCTTCTTGGAACAGGTAAGTGTAGACTAATTTGGGTTTCACTAGAAAAACATGGGAGATAGATGCAGGGGATATTGTCAAAATTGGAGTGATTAAATTTACATGTAATTTTGGAGTGTTTTACAGGAGGATTTGGGAGTGTATACGAGGGAAGCCTCGGAGATGGAACTTTAGTTGCTGTAAAGAAACTTGACAGTTTTACCTCATGGGGAGAAGGAATTTATAACAGAAGTTAACACCATTGGCTCTATGCATCATATGAACTTGGTTCATCTCTGCGGATACTGCTCTGAAGGTTCACACAGGCAAGCATTATTTTTATTTTCAGTACATGATTCAATCCACAAGAATATGCTAATGAACTAAAATTTTATTATGAAACTTTTTATTTTATCTTAAAATTTTGCGCTTTTACTGGCTTTTAGTCTACGAATTTATGAAAAATGGGTCATTGGATGAATGAATCTTTCCTTCATATCACTCCGGGGACAGGCTGCTGGATTGGCCAACTCGCTTCAATATAACAATTGCTACAGCACAAAGGATTTCATATTTTCACGAGCAGTGCAGAAACCGGATCATACACTGTGACATCAAGCCACAAACATTTTGTTAGATGAAAACTTCTGCCCCAAGGTATCGGATATTGGACTGGCTAAGCTAATGGGAAGCGAACATTCTCAAGTTGTTACAATGGTCAGAGGAACAAGAGGTTATTTGGCTCCAGAGTGGGTTAGCAACAGGCCTATTACTGTAAAAGCTGACATTTATAGCTACAGAATGCTACTTATAGAGATTGTTGGTGGAAGAAGAAACCTTGACATGTCTTTCGATGCAGAGGAATTCTTCTACCCTGGCTGGGCTTTTAAGGTACTTCCAAAGAATTTTCACTCAATTTCTCACTATTTTTATCTTTCCGATAATCCTGCTAATCACATCTCTGTTGAAACATCCAGGAAATGACAACTGGGACTCCAATGAAAGTTTCTGACAGAAGATTACTGGGAGCAGTAGAAGAAGAAGAGATGATGAGAGCACCGAAAGTTGCATTTTGGTGCATACAAGATGAAGTTTTCATGAGTCCTTCAACGAGGGAAGTGGTGAAGATGTTAGAAGGATCAATTGAAATCAACACTCCACCATGCCTCAAAACAGTTTTCCAATTGATTGAAGAAGGATTACATCATGTTTATAAAGCTATGAAGAGAGATTGTAATCAATTTAGCTCATTTACTATAAACAATAGTACTCATCCATCTTCTCGTGCTACCTGCAGTTATTCCACAATGTCACCCAGATAGTTTTAGGCATATATGAAATCAAATTTTCTTTTTCTAAAGGATTATGTAAATGTAACATCTAGATGTTGCTGTAGCTTCCGATTGAATGAAATCGCTGATTTCAGAGATGAGGTAAGATACAGGAACGCAGTCTATCTTCTTATTCTTTTTTCTTGGACATATATTCTGACAATTATATACACACATTTCTTCAATGAAAATTCCGTTTAATCATTTTTAAAAGTTCTTATTTCTGTCTTTCTTTCTTGATAGAATTCTAAGTCCTGTAAGAGGTGGAATATATGTAAGTTGAATATCTATAGAAACATACTAGAAATATTCAAAGAAGGCCAATGGAAGAGCTTTACCGTTTTCCCTGATTAATTAATTAGTTCTTACTTTGAATTGTTGCTTTATCTCTCCCTACAAGAAACAAGAACAATATTATATGCAAATACGAAAATGAAATATTCATTAGAAGAAAAAGAAGTGACCCATGAGAGCTGAGTATAATTTCATCTCTTAGGTGTAGGAAGAAACTTTTGAGATTAGAACAAGAGGTGGGGAATTTTTCCTATGAAATTTTATTTAAACAAATACGATATAATATGATATGTAAATGGGATTAATTAGTCAAGCTACCATCAATCTGCAGCCAAAAGAAGAAGTTAAAGAAAAGGTCTACAGGTGATATATAGAATATTTATTTATTATAAATTAGAGTCATAAAAAATATTTAGTAACAGTAACTTTTAATTAACTTTCCTTATTTTTCAACTAATGTTAGTATAAAATTATAGTAATTATATGTTCACAGCACACCAATCCCAATCATTCTTATACATGTGTTGTTTTAAGTTGAAAATGTTGAAAGTGAGATGGTTTTCATGTTTTATGATTTATTCGAGAAAGTGTGAAAACGGGCGTGGAAGATGGGGCGTTGCAGGGCCAAAATAAGGCCTTAATATATTGGCTCGACACAAATTTGCCTTTCAGTGTATGTGCCTAATTTCATGCCTGA
>JAWDEX010000023.1:4937522-4958381 GCA_035221805.1 Trichilia hirta
CTTCTCATCAAAAAGTGATTGATTTGGTCAAAGAATATAATGCACAATCCAAAGACAATGTTATTGCAATCATGCTTGATACAAAGGCAGGTTTCCCTTCCTTTGTTTGTTTTGTTACTTTTACGTATGATCATTATGACATGTTCCTTTTGTTTGTTAATTTTGACAAAGACACCTCTGCATGAGATTTGGCTGATTATTTGTTAATGTAAAATTTACAGTATCCTTTTCTGTTTGTTAAAATATTTTTGCTACTCTACACACCTACTTTCATATTCATTTGGTACTCTGTTAATTATAGTTTTCTTTGTTATCAGGGACCTGAGGTTAGGAGTGGAGACTTGCCACAACCAATCACTTTAGCACCTGGGCAGGCATTCACTTTTACAATACAGAGAGGTGTTGGCACAGCTGAATGTGTCAGTGTTAACTATGATGATTTTGTTAATGATGTGGAAGTGGGTGACATGCTTCTTGTTGATGGTACATTAGCTGATCTGTTTTTTGTTCTTCTATATTATTAAGCAAAATTTAAAGTGTTCTGAAAGTATTTTTGCTGAGATTATTTACCTGCCAATTCATGAGGATCACTAACCTATTTCTTCTTACGGTCTCTATGATTCACTGAACCATTAATTTATGATCCAGGTGGTATGATGTCCTTGACAGTGAAATCAAAGACAGAAGATTCAGTGAAATGTGAAGTTGTTGATGGAGGTGAGCTTAAGTCTCGTCGGCATCTGAATGTTCGGGGAAAAAGCGCAACTTTGCCTTCCATAACTGGTCTGATCTTGAATTATCATTTGTCTTTTACTGTTGGAGACATGCCTTCTCCACTCCACCCACCTTTCCTACCTGTAAACTAGTAAACGAGCGTTTTGTTTTGCAAATGGACATAATTGTTTGCATTGATTTCTGCAGAGAAGGACTGGGATGATATCAAATTTGGAGTGAACAACAAAGTTGACTTCTATGCTGTTTCCTTTGTTAAAGATGCACAAGTAGTTCATGAATTGAAGAATTATCTGAAAAGTAAACTCTTGGTTTCAGATCTTACGTTTAGGAAAAAAAATATCAATATGTGCAGGCTGTGATGCAGATATTCACGTAATTGTGAAGATTGAAAGTGCAGACTCTATACCAAATTTGCATTCAATTATCACAGCATCTGATGGGGTGATCACCTGAATCCTTGCATTGCAGCTTTAATTTTGAGCAATATTAGGTGGTTTGTATGCTTATATCATAGAATTTAGCCATACTGATTGATTAGAATTTCACTTGAGCTTTGTTACAAGGTATTTAAGGAAATTTATTCAGTTTCGGACACTTCTCTTTCTCTGTATCTTACTAAAAGAAGATTTGTATTCTTTTGTTGTTTTTTAACATAACAAGGTTTGGGATGTAGTCTGCTGTAGCAGTACATTGAATCTAGTATAATGTGCTTTGCTATAGATGTTTAGAATAATTTGGATAGTTCAATTGTTGATTAGAAAACATTTGAGGTTAAAAGTGGGCACCAAGTCCTATGTATCTTCAGTAATTTTATGCTGAGTGCTGAAAGTTGTACCTGCTCTTTTTATTGTAGGCAATGGTTGCAAGAGGTGATCTTGGTGCAGAACTTCCTATTGAGGAGGTTCCGCTTCTGCAGGTAGTATTTGTTTCTAATACATGAGCAATGCCAAGAATTTCATCCACTGCCAAGGCATTTTATTTCTGATTTTGAAAATCATGACAAAATGTAGGAAGAGATAATAAGGACATGTCGTAGCATGGGGAAAGCTGTTATCGTGGCCACCAATATGTTGGAAAGCATGATTGTTCATCCAACTCCAACTAGAGCAGAGGTCTCAGACATTGCCATCGCTGTCCGAGAGGGGGCTGATGCTGTTATGCTTTCTGGAGAAACTGCTCATGGGAAGTATGTGAATTGTCCTTTTTGATTGAATGAGCTGTAAACTAGAGTGATTGGAGGAGACTGGTTAATATCTTGCACCTTTAGAAGCATTTTTGAAGTAGTGGGACCTACTTAAAAACAGGCTACCAAATTGTTCAACTACATGAACTGTTGAGGGATGGTCTCCAGACAGCTTTCCCTTCTTCTTATTTGACATCAAAATTTTGTATAGAAGAAATTAGCTTTGCTGTTAGCTAAAGCGTGTCGGATTGGAGTTATAGGAGTTACTAGGGTTAGAGTAGTGTCTGGCTGGCCCTAAAATTATTTTTTTTTTACCTTCAATTGGCATGGCTGCTGTAGGACTAAATAATTTTAGTTTCACACAGATTAATCAATTAATTTTGTTTCTGCATAGATTCCCATTGAAGGCCATGAAAGTTATGCACACTGTCTCGCTACGGACTGAAGCAACAATAGCAGGTGGTGCAATGCCATCTAACTTTGGTCAAGCCTTCAAGGTTACCACAGATAACATCATAGTTTCTGAGGCTGCATGTGGTTTTACATTTATGTTTTGCATGGTTACCCCTTTCATTTTGATCATCCACCTTAGTACTGACCAGAAGTTTCTTGTTTTCTGTAGAACCACATGAGTGAGATGTTTGCATACCATGCAACCATGATGTCCAACACACTTGGAACCTCAATTGTTGTCTTCACTAGAACCGGTTTCATGGCCATATTACTAAGCCATTATCGACCTTCTGGCACTATTTTTGCCTTCACAAATGAGTGAGTTCTTCATGTTCCAGAATACCAATTTGTTCTATATTTCTGATTAGTATGCCTGCACATGTATGAATTGTACGCCTGTATTAAATTTTTCTTCTTCATTTGTGCTGGGAATAGGATATTGTATTCATCTTATTCTGTATCTCCGAGTTGAGTAACTTTTAAATATATAAATAACTGCTAGCTTAAGAAATTCTGGTGTCTTTTGACCCAAAAAATAACGATCTAACAGTAGGTAATTTTTGAGATTTTGGTGCTATTTAAAAGCCTTTATAAAAGTATCACTTTTGTGCAGGAAGAGGATACAACAGAGACTGTCTTTGTACCAAGGAGTATGTCCCATATACATGGATTTCTTGGAAGATGCTGAAGAAACCTTTGCAAATGCCTTGGGTTTACTGCAGGTTAGTTTTCATGTCCCACTTATCAGATTCCTTTTAATTAATTGATGATTGAGATGCATTTAATTGTTCATAGCTTGACTGGAATCAAGCTGCTGGTAATTCTTGGGAGGTATCAAGTTGGAATCTTTCCTCACAGAATAAAAATTACAAGGAAAAAACTTTTAGTTAGTGTTCCAATTTGTAACCCTTGCTTTATTTTGTTTGACCCTTGTAGAGCTGTGATTATATGCTGCACACAGGATATTTCATGAGCAATGAATGCTTGGCTATTCATAAGCAACAGTTCTCTAAAAATAAATGATATTATTCCCATACGTTTCAAAACTTGTTTGGGTATGTGACTATATGTTTGTGCTCAGAAACAAGGAATGGTCAAGAAAGGAGAAGAGGTAGCACTTGTTCAGAGTGGTAAACAACCCATCTGGCGGCTCCAGTCCACTCACAATATTCAGGTCCGCAAGGTATAGACACGAAAACAGCTGCCCATAATTTCATATTGGTAAAGAGTAACCTTATCAGATCTTGCTGCAATGTCTTGGGTTAGATGTTATTTTAGATTGCTATGTTGGCTATGCATACTCCCAAGTTTCCACCCGGTCTTAATTCTCTTGTTTTGTTGTTAGTTTCTCTTATTCGATTTGTTAAAAGAGAATTCAAGTTTTAGTGTTTCATGTTAATAGTGCTTGGTTTACAGTTGATCCATTACACTCTTATTATGCTTTATAACTTAATTTTACTGATGAATTAAAATTCTATTTTATGCCAATATCAGTCTGCAACCGTTAGAACTATTAGACAGTTGCATTATTTATCGAAATGGAGCTGACTTCTCTCTTCGGAAGAAATTTGACTGCTTGGTATTGGCTAGCAGCTCAATAATGTGATTTTTTTCTTACCAAATCTTCGTTGAATAATTATTACTTACGAAAGCTTTTGTTTCTTTTTGAATATGGAATGATTTATAGTAGCGATATTTTAGTAATTAATTGTCACCTGGAGTGCTCGTCGTGACTTTGTTTTCAGACTTTGGGACAAGAAAATAATTTAAAGTCATCAATAAATTACATTGATAATCAGTTGAAAAGATATCCATGTAATAGTCTCCAATTTTATTGTTCATGGTAGACAAATCAAAGCCATAGCCATGACCATAGGAACAATGACGTTCCACTATTTCACAGTTTACGCAATCTTAGCTATACCCAGTCTTCTCATCAAAGTAACTGGACCAAAACAACATCTCCTCCGTACATAGGTGACTTCTTTATCGCTATAAGGATCTGGGTGAAAAATGGTTAAACTTTTCTTGCTTGCTTGCTATATTCAGATTCATAGCGAGCATGATCATCCCAGAACAGACTTGAGCCTTGCCCTATGTTAAAATCGATGTCATCCAAATTTCCCAACCAAGAAATTGTTCCACAAGTAATCTGCTGCCTCCTTAGCGTCAGCTTTTGAAGCAACCGAGTAGCTACCACTGCCACCACGGATTAGACAGCACCGTGTTTACTCCCAGCTTTTGGCAATTTCTTTTGCCATCGCTGACGACTTTGCAAAGTCAAATGGCTGCATTGCAGTGACACGCATGTTCGTTATATAGGTCGGGCATTACCAAATTTGTTGACAGTTGGTATGTTATGTAAGCAGAAGAATATTTTCTAGGGGCACTTATACTTGTTTTAGGTTTCCTTCATTACCGTTTTGCCCGGGATTTTATCGCCACAATAGAAACTTACCTGTACCAGGGGGATTCCTTATATCATTTATGCATATAGAAATTTATTCAGTGGCAAAATTTTTACGTTGCGAATCCCAATTTTAGAAAGTATTTCGAAATCACCTAATCTTAAGCAACCAATGAATTGAGACAATTTTTTTCTTCAAATAAAGTTAATATTATCAATTTTTTTTAACATTGTTTTCAAAACATAGTAAACGTAGAAGTTTCCTAATATCAAATGATCCCCAGTGAAATACAAAGTCACTTGTTAATAAGAAAATAGAACTTGCTTTACATTATTTAGTCTTGGTACACTTTTCTCAAAAAACAAAAAATAAATTGAGACGAAACTTTTTTCTTTAAACAAAAATGAATATTATCAAATATTTTTTAATTTTATTTTTAAAATATTATAATTATAAACAAAACCTACATAAAATATGTAAATCACTTTTGAATAAAAAGTAGCACTTGCCTTTCTTTATTTTTGGTACGCTTTCCTTGAAGCTAATTTGGAACTTCATGCTCTTGCCTTTTAATTACTGGAGGAACTATAATTGCTTTTATTTTTAAAATATATTATAAAAGTTACGAAAAATACTACACAGTAAATGTTTTATTGAATTTTTTTGTCCTAAATGATATTGTATTTTTTAATTAAATAACAAATTAGAATTATTTTAAAAGTTGTGAAAATTTACCATTTAATTGACCTATAAAATTACTTAAAAATATATAATAATATTTTAAATATTAAAAAATTGAATAAAATCTTCATCAGTGAATCATCTAGATAGTCAAATAATTTATATTTAATAACATAAAATTAATTAAGATAGAAAATTTATAGACGTCTTGATTAATAATATTATAAGTAAAATGGTTGTTAGCATTATTGTTTTACTGTTAATATTCAATTGATTTATCAATAAATACTACGTCATTTATCAAGTTGATTCCGATATAAATTTTACATCTTAACTTTGTATTAAAACATTACTAATTTTAAGTTTGAAATGCTATTTAGAGCTGAATTATAAGTTCTTGAAATTTTTTATTTTATTTAATATTTGTTTAAAATTAGGCTCTTTTTTGTTTGTTTGTTTGTTTAATTAGACTTTATTCACTTGGAAGGACCATATTCTGCAAACCACCTTATACTTCTAAAATCCTCTTAAATTTCTTTTTTTTTTAAATTACAATTTCAACTTTAATTAAAATTACATAAAAATCAAAATCAATTCTAATTAAATTTATACGCATTTTAATTTATTATAGCCCTTGTAACTTATTACCTATTTTTAAATTTTAATTATCGTAATTCTGTATTATTTTCGAACTCTTAATTAATAAATAAATATCTTTTCCTTTGGCAAATTCAAGAGAATTAGAATTGATGGAGAAAGTAGTAATAGAGGTTGATATTAAAGAAGTAAGTTTCTTATAGTCTTTTCAAATTTTTCCTTAAGTTGCTTGATGTTATATTCTGTCGAGTTCCAAGTCTTAGAGCATTTTTTTAAATTGTGAAGGTCGAACAAAATTTAAAAATAAAGTAAAATATTTTGTTGAATTCATGTTTCTTTTTAAGTAGTGCAGAATTTTTTTAAATTATAAATTTGATCAAAAATTTTAAATAAAATAAAATAGAAAATAGCAACCTAGTCCATCTTTTAAGTATTATAGCATAGGGTTTCCCCCTTTTTCTTTAGAGTTGGGAACTGCTGAGATAATCCTTTTGCCAATTTTTGATTTAAATATTTTGTCATATCATAATAAAAAAGAAAAAGTTATTATTCACAATCTAAAATAGGTAAAAGTTTTCTTCCTAGAATTATTTTCATTCATGATAGAAATAAAATAATTATTATGTATTTTATTAGAAATTAAAAGTTTAACAAAAATATAACTTATTTTAATTGAAAATTTGTGACTAGGAAAAATAAAATTGTTATGGTTTTAGATAAAGATAAATACTTCTATAATTTCTAAAGATGTCAACTGTTATCTATCAAAATATTTATAATAAAAATTTTCTATAATTTTCAAAAATATCATTTATCCTTTTGTTAGAACATTTGTAATAAATAATTCTTATACTTTAGGAAATTAACAAAAAAACCCTCTCAATAAGAGCAAGAAATATTGATTTTTATCATATAAATTCTTAAAACTTTAAAATTATTAAATTAAGATATGATATGTTTATTTATATCAAACAATCTTTACTCAAATCGGTAAATTATTAAATTATTTTTTAAATATAATCTTTAGGATCATATAAAATTAATAAATTATAAAAATAATTTATTAAATTATTTTTAAAATATAAAAATATTTTTAATTTTTAGTGCTTATTCTTATTTATTTTTAATTTTAATTACTAATTTTAATTATAATTCATAGCAGCTATTTTTTATCTAGAAATAGTATATTTAGTTATTTAGATCAAGCTAAGTTTATAATTTATAATATTTTTAAATTAAATTTTTTAATTTAAACTTTACAAATTATATTCTATAATATCTAGATTAAACTAATTAAATATATAGAACAACTATTATAGTTTATATTATGAAAATTTTTAATTTATAATTTTATATCCATAAACACTTTCAAAAAAAATTTATGAAATATTAATTTGAGGATAAAATGTACCTTTAAATATTGCATAAAACGTGTCTATAATAAAAAAATATATATTTCGTATGAAGGATGCCGTACGATTAAATTCTTCAAAAACTATATAACATCGTCACTATAAAAATGTGCTGCTCACTTTCTCCGTGTATATAATTATTAGAATATATCCTAAAATTTATTTGTATTGTTAGTTTTAAGAATATTTTGTCTTGTATATAACAATTATTTGATGAATGATGGTCAAAATAGGATTATTTGACTTGACATATAGGTTTAGAGTACTTACCCACTCTATCTGAATTTGAGTTTTTAAAAAATTGTCAATAAATATCTTAAATATATATCTCTAACTAATGTAATTTAAAGTCATCCAAAAAAGTTCGTAATAATAAGTTTAAAACATATTAATCGATGATTCGTAATTATATTGAATTTAACATTTTGACATTCTATTAATCTTTACTCAATTAAGATTAGATAGCGAAAAAATATTATTCATATGGTATGTATAATTTAAAATAAGTTTAATTAAGTATTCTTTTATTATATTTTAAAAACTATAGTATATTATTAAATATTAATTATTATTCTTGAAATTTGAAAGAGGTTGAATATGAAGAGTTAACAATAAGTTCACGACTAATCTATAATAAATTTACATGGTCACACTAATAATCTAATGTATTGAGAAGTGTTTGAAAAAAAATAAATATTATCTGTAAAAAGTAACACCTTCCAAAACAATATAAAATCAAATAATATATATATCTAAGTGTTTTATATATATTTTTGATAATTTTTTTGAGTATTAAAAAAAATATATATATTTTTTTTGTATTTGTATATAATTTAATATAAATTACATGACTTATTGACAATAAAAATTATACTTAAAAATTAAATAATTAAATTTAAATTAAAGTATTTAATTTAAAAAATTATTATTTTATCGTTGTGCCTTGCTTAATCAATAAGTAATGAATCATTTGATAAATATTTTTTATTTTATTAATTAATTAAATGATATTTATAAGATAAACATCCATTTAATTAATTATTAAATAAAAGAAAATATATATACATATATTATTTTTATTAAAAATGAGATAAGTATGAATTATGAAAGCTCTCTCTCTCTCTCTCTCTCTCTCTCTCTCTCTTCCTTCTCCAAATTTCGGCCACTTCTCTCTACACGCTTGCTTGGTGCAAAATTGTGGAGAAATCAAGCTTTTGATTCTCGTCTTTATTAAAACCAAGTCTTGAAGAAGGTAAACAATCAAAACTTGACATTATTTTATGTGTATTTGATATATACGATGGTTTGATGCATGAGACGCATCTATATTTAAGATTTAAATGCTTTTGCATGTTGATTAGCTTCGAAATTCTTTAGTAATAACAATAAATATAAAAATTAGAATAAAAAATAATTTAATAAAATTATGGTAGAAAATTATAATTTAAAATATATTTTAATACCTTAAATTATAAAATTTTCTTATTTAAAATAATAACAAAGATATATAAATGAAAATATTATAAATTATAAGTTCCATTTAGTTTAAATTATTAAATATGTTATATTTGAACAAAAAATATTAAATAGTATAAATTATGATTAAAAATAAAAAATAAATAAGAATAAGTATTGAAAATTTATAATATTTATACTTTTTAAAAAATAATTTAATGATTTATTTTAGTAATTTGTCTATTTTATATAGTTTTAAAGTTTATATTTAAAAAATAATTTAATAATTTATTGATTTGAGTAAAATTTATTTGATATTATATCTTAATTTAATAATTCTAAATTTTTAGAGATTTATATGATAAAAATTAGTATCTTTTATTTTTATTATAAGAAATATTTGTTATTTTTTTAAATTATAAGAATATTTGTCATAAATATTTTGATAATAGGACAAGTGATATTTATGAAAATTATAAAAATATTTACCATAAATATTCTGTTAAAAAAATAAGTGATATTTTTGAAATTAAAGGGAATACTAGTCTTTCTCCTTGTAATTTTGAGTTTAAACAATAACAAAAATTAATAACACTGGAGTTTAAAAAAATTAAGTAAATTCGGATTGTTTTTAAAAATAATAAGAGAGATTTTAAGAGGATTTTACTAATAGCATCGCTTATATTTAAAATGTCTTAAAATTTTTTTTTCCACTTCAAGACAGCTTTATTTTGGACGCCATCAAGAGCGTATTTATTTATTTATTTATTTTAAATTATGAAAAATATTTTATTCATATTTGAAACGCTTTAGAATCTTGGGGGTAATTAATGAATAAATATTTCCCTGCATTTGTCTTCTACAAGCAGCAGAACAGTAGTATTGACGATGTTGTCAGGAGTCTCAATCAAAACCATTTCGTTTTTCTACTTTTTTATGCTCGTCAATACGGGTCACTATCAAAATTATGTCGTTTTAACTTTATTCATATTTATGACATTTTGAAATCTTTTCAGTATAACTTAATTGATGGATACCTTGATCGGCTCGGCAGTCTAACATAAAAGTCTTCATCATTTTATGAAATTATAAAATTTTAAATCAGGAATAATAGTGAAGTGACAGGGATAATGATTTTATTTATGGGATAAATTGACAAATCACATTTGACAAAGCATTGTCATTTTATTATAATTATCCGTACATTTTTATTATGGCCAGTTAGTTGCTTCACGCAGTTGCTTGAACGGAGTTACCCTTTCTGACCATCGTAATACCTTCACAAACACTTCCTTTAATGGCGTCACTATACCCACTCAGAAGATCGTAGTACCTTGACCAAAGCATAACACCACCATAATTTGCAGACTGGTTTATTACAGGAAGTATCTGAGAAATTAACACATCGGCTCCCATATATCCACTTCCAGCTGCATCCGGAGACGCTGGCAGCCCCAAAAACAGCTCCCCTGAACTCAATGATGAAGACCATGTATTCCATGAACTTAAAAGATTCTGGGGATCTCCTGAACTGTACTGACAAGGCGGATTGTTGTAAAACTGAACCCAAACATAGTCAAAAAGACCTGTGTTCAATGCAGTACCCAAATATGCATCAGGAAATGGACATTGAGGAGCTGCTGATAAATAAACTTCTTTTTCAGAAGTGCTCTATGCCGACAAGAAACGAGCAAGATCGTCCCAATATTGAGTTGAACAACCACCCTCTATGTCAAAATCTATACCATCCAACACAGCATCACCTAAAGGCCTGAAACTTGAACTTCCACCCAAGAAATTATTCCACAAATAATCTGCTACAATTTGGGCATCGGCTGTGGAATTAAGACAATAGCTGCCAATTCCACCACCAAGAGAAAGCAATACCTTGACTCCTTGGCTCTGGCAAATTTCTATGTCATTGCTGACAAATTGGCAGCCTCCGCCTTCTGGGTTGCAGTGACCTGCCAGGTTGATTTCTGGGGTTTGTCCGTTCCCAAATACGTTGACGAATGCTATGATCATATAGTCATAGTTTGTTGTGGCACAAGCTGAAGATAGGGTTCCCTCATTGCCATTTTGGCCCCAGTAGACGGCTATGCCGCCACCGTTAGAGTTTTCAATCAATGACAGGAGGAATTAGAGAGAGAGGAAAACTAGTGACACTAGACGGGTTTTCGCCACTTTTGCTATTTTGCAATTTTCTTTTACGACTGGGTTTTTCATAGACTTATTCTAAGGCCCCACCACGAAAGCCTGAAGATTTTGATTGGTACGACGTCATTTTTTGCATGATAAAAAATGAAAAAATTCGCGCTTCACAGTCACTGAAGCCACGCTAGGCTCTCTGGTATTTAGTTTTCAATATTTAAAACGTTTAAATTTGTTGTAGTATGATTTAATTAATGCATAAATATTCCATTGAATTTATCCTGAGTAATATTCTCGAACGGCTGCCCAAGACAGCGGTACTTTGGATCTTATTGACAATCTAAATCAGAAGTATATAATTTTTTTTTTTTTTTGAATTTTAAATTTGAATTTTTTTTTTTAAATATTCAATAGTATCTTGAACCTCATCAGGACTACGAATTACAATTTTCATGCCATATGCTATTTATAATTGGGCCTATATTTTAAAATATTTTCAGTGCAACTTTGATTGATGATAAAGTTTGTGATCGACTGGCAGTCCAAGATTTCAAACGTTCTTTTCAAATATTTAATGCTAGTCCAAGACTTCAAGTGCTCTTATCAAATTTTTAATGCTAGTCCAAGATTTTCAAATGCTTTTTTCAAATATTCAATAGTATTTTAAATTTCATCAGAATTGTTAATTAAATGTATTTTATTTTATTTTTTAAAATATTCACCAATAATTTGGATTCGTCAAGAGTTCTAATCAAATTTTATTTTTTGTGTACTATGGCTTCAATAATTTGGGAGGGCCACAATCAAGTTCTGACTGCTGTTTCTATTGAATAAGAACCAATAATTACTTCAACTACTATCCATCTACTCAATCAAATTTCCCAACCAGATTTGATTTCATAAAACTTACGCCCACCATAATTCAAAGATTGTCGGATACAAACCCATAATTCTTAATTAGTTGGGTAATTTTCCGGTACCCAACATTTGCAGTAATAGTTTTGAATAAACCTAAATAATCGTCGGCCTTTGATACCAAATGATAAACTTGTGAGGAACGAGTGTCCATGACTACGGAGTCAAATGCGTTAGTTAAAAAAAAAAAAAAGAAAAAAAAGAAAAAAGAAAACAACCTCATCAGCAAATACATATGGTATGATTGATGATTAATAAATAAGAATATAATGAAAGATAAATCTCAACTTTACACAGATAAAAATCGTAATAATATTTAAAAAATTAAATAAGTTTGCATCAATGTAAAAAATAGGGGATACATGTGAGTGTTATATTATATTATTATTAAATAGGGGATACAGTGATACAAAATAATTAATTGCAACAAATACTTCCTACAACACTCGTATCATCCTCCTCCTCACTCTTAACCATATATCTACCACATCCTTCTCAAATTAAGCTTTTATCTAATACGCCGTCCTCCATCACTCGTCTATCGTGTCACCTGATCTACCTTACCAAGAATTGTGAGAGTCAATTTGTACAAATTACCACCCACATACATGTTGAGAAATGACCAAACCATAAGCAATGAATCAAGAAATGATAAGATTAATGAGAAAGCAATACAGAAGTTATGTATCACTTTTGAATAAGAAACAGATCGCTTGCTTCATTTTTTGTACTGTTCATACGCAAGTTTCCTTGAAGCTGATTTGCAGCTTCATGCACTTGCCTTTCAATTTATGGAGGAATTATAATTGAAATGTATTATAAAATTTTTGGTAATACTACACATTCTAAATATATAGTTATCTAAATGTTTTCATTAAAAAGTTATTTATTTATTTATTTATTAGATAATAAATTAATTCAAAAAATATGCAAATTTACTGTACAATTAATAAATAAAAAATCACTTGACAAATATATTATTATTATAAAATTTAAAAAATATCGAATAAACTTAAACAGTATTAAATTAGAATCACAAATTTATATTGAAATTGATGTAAATTTCTTTATATTAATAGTATTATATGTAATATAAGTGTTGAGATTATTATCTCATTAATGATATGTATTAAATAGTATTTATCAATAAATATTACATTATTTATATAAATTACATTTTGTAATATTGTCCATGAAATAGTTCTAATTTAAATTTGATTTGTAAATTTTTGACATTTTATTTAGTTCTCTTTTATAATTGGGAGGACCGCATTCTCAAAATTCTTATGTAGTCTTTGTCAAATAAGAAGAACTAATTGCCTTCAACTATTAAGTTCTCCGTCAACTGCTCGGTCAAATTTCCCAACGAGATTTGATTTCATAAAATACTCTCCATTAAACTTGTCCCCATCACTATTCAAAGTATTGAATGCGCGCGGGTCATTTTCACTTTATTGAATTGATTTACAAAGTCAATTATTTATTAATTTGTCCTTTTCTTGTTTGATAGATCTAGATCTTGACTTGGTACAAACGAATTGAGGTCATCATACGAAATTGGAAATACCATGACATATATACAAATCCTGAAATGACTTGATTTAAAATCAAGAATAATACTGAAAAATAAAAGATAATGGATGACCATTTTATTTATCTGATCAATTGACAAATTACTATTGACGAAGCAATGTAATGTCATCTTTTATTACAATTATTGTTACAATTTCTTATAGCCAACTGTTTGCTTCAAACACTCGCTCGAATGGCGTTACTATATCCATTCTGATCATCAAAAAACTTTGACCAAAGCATAACACCTCCATAGTTTGCAGACTTCTTTATTTCAGGAAGTATCTGAGAAGTTAACACGTTGGGTGGAATATACCCACTTCCAGCTGCAGCAGGAGCTGCTGGTAGACCCAAAAACAACTTCCCTGACCTCAGTGATGAAGACCATCTGTTCCAGGAACTTAGAAGATTCTGGGTATTTCCTGAACTGTATTGACACGGTGGATTGTTATAAAACTGAACCCAAACATAGTCAAAAAGGCCTGTATTCAATGCAGTCCCCAGAAGTCTATCAGGAAATGGACATTGAGGAGCTGCCGCCAAGTAAACTTTCCTCCCGGCACTGCTGCGTGCCGACAAGAAACGAGCAAGATCATCCCAATGTTGAGTTGAACCACTTTCTATATCAAAATCTATGCCATCCAACACAGCGTCACCTAAAGGCCTGGAACTTGAACTTCCACCCAAGAAATTATTCCACAAATAATCTGCTACATTTTGGGCATCAGCTGTGGAAGCAAGAGAATAGCTGCCAACCCCACCACCAAGAGAAAGCATTACCTTGATTCCTCGGCTCTGGCAACTTCTTATGCCATTGCTGACAATTCTGCAGCCTCCGTTTGCTGGATTGCAGTGACCTGCCAGGTTGATCTGTGGGGTTTGTCCATTGCCAAATACATTGAGGAAGGCTATATTGACATAGGCATATTTTCCTGTGGCACAAGTTGAAGTCAAGGTTCCCTCGTTGCCATTTTGGCCCCAGTAGATTGCGATGCCGGCACCGTAAGACGTGTCAATCAATGATATGATGAACAAGAGGGAGAGAAAAATTGGTGTTGCTTGAGGGTTTCTCGCCATTCTTGCAATTATGCAATTCCCTTGCTCAACTGGTATTTATATAGACAAAAGTCTTACCGGCGCGATGTTACTGCATGATAAAGAAATTCGCTTCCACAATGAGAATAAGTAATTAACGAAAATTTCGCCATTATTCCAATTTCAGAGTACCTTAAATTCAGTTATAGACTAATTTTTTTGTTATTGATGTACCTAATTTTTAGCAAGACTGAAAAACTTATTTTTTACTACAACTTGACATTTAGTTATTCCATTTCCATTTCACAATAGTTGTACGTTCAAACTTACATTATTTTAATACCAAACATGCCCTTGGGTCAAAATTTCTTGGTCAAAATATCATGCAAAGACGAATGTTTTGACATCTTTGGTAAGAATCATCTTCTAGAACTGATAGACTTCAAAATGTTACGCTGCAAGTAGTTTTAATCATAAATTACCTGTCCTTGGCTTGAGATTGTCCAAGTTACCAATAATCTCCACACGAGCACACTCAATTGAGGAAATGATGAAACCGATTAGTATCTCTTATACTGATGTGGCATTCAGCTATCTTGGAAACGAGCTTGGCTGCAATATGGCAATCGCTGCAGAAGTGAAGGTTCTTCGTAGCCCTGATTGGTGTTCCGGCCTTAGTATTCAAAATAGCAAAGACAATGGCCAACTTCTCACTGTGCACAACTAGATGGAATTCCTTATCTTCCTTCTCCATATCATGAAGGGCAGAGTCAGTCTCGGGGGTATAACCCGCCTCTTTCATCTTCCCTACTAATGCATCTAACTCCTTGTAGATTTCCTTTGCCCTCCATGATTAATCTGACAGTTGTTAAATCTTCCCACCTACCAGCTTTTGCATATATGTCGGATAACAAGACATAATAACACGACTGCTGAGGAGCTAATTGAAAAAGATTATCAGCAGCAAGAAGACCAATATCCATATAGAGTATACACGACAAGTGCCCAATAGAGCCCCCCAAACTCTTTAATTAGGTTCCACCGGCATCCGGCTGATCAAACTATATCCATCCTCTAATCTCCCTGACCGTCCTAAAAGCATATAAAGTGTTCTATCCTAGGAATTATGTTATACTGCTCTGCCATTAGCTCAAAGCAATGTCGTCCCTCCAACAACCCAGCGTGGCTGCAAGCTGAGAGAACTGAAACAAAGGCAATGGAATCTGGACATGTTTTGAAAAAAGTGCAAGAGTATCAGAACCTTGCCCACTCACTCCATAAGCAGAGACCATAGAAGTCCATGACACAACTTCCCTTAATTTTATTTCATCAAACAGTGCTCTAGACTCTGTTAAACTTCCACACTTTTCATACATGTCAATCAATGCATTCTCCAACAGAAAATTTGGCAGGAGTTTCCTTCTCTCAACTTATTGACGAATCTGCCTTCCTAGTTGTAAAGCTGAAAGATCCCCACAAGCAGGAAGAACACTAGAAACAGAGATTGCATCAGGTTCAATCCCATTCACCTCCATCTGTGTATATAAATCAACTACTTCAGTAGGCATTGAATTATTCACATACACCACAATCATCGCATTCTAAGAAATCAAATTCCTTTTAGCCAATTTTAAGAACTGCTGTGCAATTCAATGAAAAATAAAAGCAACGTAAATCAAAAACATAAAAACACCATAGATTTGTGTAGTTCGGCAACGTGTCCATGTCAATTGGCTTGCAGTTTTTTCTTTTTATTCACCTTGTAAAATTAAGTTACAATACAATGTATTTATATCAAAACCCAATTTATAGAAAATTTTTGGAATTACCCCTTTATCATGTCGCGGGGGCTCAGGGCTCCCGCACCTCCAACTACTAATTGACTCTCACATAAACAAGGTAGAGCCGACAATAAATTACGCTACACTCCATTCATTGTCACTAGCCCCCGTTTACTTATCACAATAATACCTACAAATTCGAAACCTTTATGAAATATGAACCAATTCACCAAGAACATCTCCTTGACATACAAAATATTTTCAGAATATTTTCAGAGGATGTATTAGTCACAGCGGACAGTAGGCTAGCAATAGTATTAGCATCTGGTTTAAGTCCAACTGACGCCATTTCTTTACAAACCTCCAATGCGTCATAAAACCTCCCATTTTGTGCATACCCGTAGCCACTGAATTCCAAGAAACATTATTTGGCATCTCATCAAAAACTTGCGGAGACTGCAACAAACAACCACATTTTCCACACATGGCAACCAAGCCATTTACAATAAATAGATTAAAATCGAGCCCAAGTTTCACAACAGCACAATGAACTTGCAAACCAACAGGCAAATTATTGGACCCCGAACATGCTTTTAAGATACAACGGTAAGCATAATGATCAGGGACATGATTTTGTAAACGAGAAGAGCATCATAATAATAATGGTTACTCTCATAGCTTCTAATCAGAACGTTGAAGAAAACAACATTCTTCTCAGTAATTTAATCGAACATGTGGCGTCCAACTACTGTTTGTCGCATAAGCTCTCGTCAATTTAAGGCAAAGTGATGTGTTTGAGCGTAGATTCTTGTGAATGATTATCTTGGCATGTAGTTTTTTCAATGTTTTGGTATCTGGGTATCGGCCCAATATATCATAAAACAAGTTTTAGCAAGAGCTGTGAGTTGGATCGAAGAAACTTCGACATTGTAGAGGTTTAGCAGGGTAGAAGTGGCGGGAAAGAGGAATGATGGCTTTAATGATGGGAAAAATTACCAAAATGTTGGCTCTGAACTGTGTCAATAAAAACGGTGCAGTTTAACACCCATGGGTAGACTAGGGAAGCTAGTGTTAGTAGTCTAGTACTTGACTTTACGAGAGCTTTGTTTATAAATAAGTGCGGAAACAATTGCTTTTTATTGGACATTAAAAGTTTGAACGATAAAATAATAACCAATACTTTTTTTTCTAATACACTGAACTCATTCCTTCATTTTTTATTTAGAGATGTTTTTAATGCGTCTTGCAAGCGAAACATCCTCCTTGCAATGGGCATTAGCATAACTGCCAGTTGTATTTGACTTACTAATCAAATTCAAATCTAAGAGCAAATGGGTGAAAATATAATTATAAAACAAAAATATTAGCATAACACAAATAAAACCCCCCTCTAAAAGCACAGGTAACGGCAATCAAAATTACAAAATTTGGTGATTGGCAAGAATTAAGCCTATACAAAATTACGAGGCAATCAAAATCACAAAATTTGGTGATTGGCTAAGAATGAAGCCTATACAAAATTACACGCAAATAACCAAAAAGTAATAGGGAAGCGAGAATAGAAAACCTGTGCGGAATGAACAATTCTCTATCTATATATGAATATAATGTTGAGAATTCTAAAATACCTTCAATGACAAAACAAATTGATTTTAAAGCTATTTTACAAATAATTAAAAGAACAATTAGAATTGGAAAGAAAAAGTATAATTTATAATGACGGAATTCAAATTGAAAAGCATTCTTGGTTAACGCTTCACTTCAGTTGGAATTGTACATTTGCGCATGATTGAACGTTCTTACCCTATTCTTTTCCTAAATGGCTTCTTTCTGTATGAATGCCACTTAGCAAATTTACACTACCGGTCATCTTGAAACAATGCCTTAGAAACAGAACCAAACAAGCAAGTCTCAGAACCTTGGACTTCATCATCACTACTACATCCTTGTGACCAAGGACGTTTATTTCCTGTCATTGGTGTTTCGCATACCTTATCATATATTGCCCTCTTATGATCCTTCCTTTTTGATAGCTTCTGATTTGACGTTGGTTTCATGGTTTTTAGCTGCTTAGGAGCCCATACTCTTTGTAAGTCAGGCACCCAACTTGTGAAAGATGAAAATCTTCGAGCTCTTTCTCTTCTCTCTTGAGCTTCCATTACTTTGTGAGCCTGCTCCTCCCTTTTAATCCTTTGGGGACTCCCATTATCATTTTCCAGTGGCCAGTTGGACTCGTCTTCTATTGAGACTGAAACATTCACTCTATTTTCACCTATCTCATCTCTCTGTTGCTTCTCTCTCCAGGATTGATTACTATCCTCACTATTGAGTAAATGATTAGAAGTTTCATCCTCATCTTCAAATATTAACAAGTCCATTTTGGTATAGATTCTATGAACCACATCCTCAAGAGTGTCACTATACCTGAAATTACACACTTTCAATTATTGCTTAACTGTATTTGCTTAGTCTTTCATTGTCTCAGCAATAAATGGTTGATTGCATATTTGCTTTCAAAAATAAAATGAGGACAATGCTAACAATTTATTAAAGAAATATTGCAAAGGAGGAGAGAATACTTTATTCTCTTAGCATTTTTCAACTGATATACGACTACAATATTAATAGGTAACACAAGGCATAAAATTAGAAACAAATTAATTATTTCCTATTCCATAAATTTTGACTCATACTATATTTACAACTGACTTACAGCAAACATATCCCTAATATCTTTGGTCATTTGATCTTGATTTATTTCCATCTCCAACATTTATGCATTTCTAGGATGTTGTTGATGATTGAAGGAAAGTCTGAGGTCATTCTAAAAAATGCTAAATACACCAATGCAATAACCAGTCCACCCATGCAAAGCAACATGTTTATGGTGATGAATAAATGCACTTTGGCCAGAACTTCTGCAGCCAATTTTTAATAGTGCAAACATTAATAGTTTCAAAAGAAAAGATTCTTTTAACTTTGGTACATGTAAATGCACATACCTATATTTAATGATCTTCCGTACATAATTATCAAGGCTCCAATCACCAAAGAAGCCACCCTCCAGATGGCACTGGATAGACTCCAAAAGCACGCAAATTTGCTTCACAAATTTCTGTTTCATAGGTTGCTCAATACTTGTTCCAACCTCTGATTGTAAAATCTCCATGCGAAACAAAATTTGCAATTCATATCTTGTGCCTGTTAAGGAAAGTGTTGCAGTAGTTGGAGCCAAATTGTTATGCTTTTAAGATCAACAATAAGTCCAAAACACAGTATGCAGATAAATAATATAACCGAAGCATAACATCATATAAAAATATGTAAAAGACGGATACTCTTTGACTATAGTTTCTGATGCAAAAGCAGTAGGCAACAGATTAGATGCCACAATTGATGGATCGTTGTTTTTGTGCATTGCAATCAAGTCCTTAGGCTCCTTGAGTAAAAGTTTCATTAGTTTAACAGCAACCATGCTGCCACAAGCATCATCAGATTTTGCCCCTGGCATTTGCCTCTCCAAAGTGTTTTCCATTTCAGATTTTTGATACAACCAATAGATAGACAAGTTCACAAGACGCTCTGCCAAAGTCCCCAAGCCCACTCCTTCAGATTCAAGTGCTTCTTGTATTTTGTCTGGAAGATTGCTGAAAAAACTTTGAGAAGTTTCTGAGCGGACATCAAGGGCAGCAGCATCCTGTATTCTAGAAACAGCAGTCAAAGATTCATCTCCCACTGATGCAGTTGAAGGAATAGGCTGCTCAGTTTCTAAAGGCAACTCAGCTAGTCTACTCTCTATTTCTTTTGGGATTTCCTCATGTGGCTTGGATCTCTTCCCTATCATCAGGCAGCAACCACTAGATTTCTCAATCTGTTTTATCCAACACTTCAAAAATTTCAACTTCTTTGACTTATTACATTCCCTGGCAAAGTAGACTTCTTCCAAATCTACGACGGTGCTTTCGGAAGCAGCCTTACAGAAAGCATTCCACGTGAGATTTTGGAGTAAATGCAAATCCCTTTTATTCTTTTTTCTTTTGACTTCCCCAGCTGCAGCCAACATATTGCACTTGCAAATCTTGTTGTCCATTTTCTTAACAAACGGAACCAAATTATCTCCACCAAATTCATGGACCGTGCTATGTGCATAGAATCCATCGTCTATAGCAGAAAAGAGCGCTGAAAACACTGTGAAAGGCTGGAGGATTCCCATGTGTGAATTGCCATTGCTATCTAGAAAAGATACCAATGCCCAGTAACCTTTTCTATAAAGCAAACTCAAGAAAATCTGCCAAATGGGCATTTCTTTCCTCCTAACAGACACGCCCATATCCTTAGCTAGACCTTTGAGAACCCTAAATGCAAAAAATTCATTATACTTCTCCTTTTCATCTTTCAAAGGCTCTTCTCCCAAACTCTCGTGTCCAAGAATTGGATCTAATAATTGCCCCTTAAATTTTAGACCCTCCTCGTTTCTATAC
>JAWDEX010000023.1:4972859-4985987 GCA_035221805.1 Trichilia hirta
TAACCGTTGAATCAACCATTCATTTGCTGCAAAACTGTGGAAGAAAGGACTTGCATTGGTATCAATGAGGTCAAGGTTCTTTGAGAAAAAACGATCTTCCTGCCCAAAAGCCCTTATTGTCATGGCTCCTGATATAGACTCAGCTAGATGATTTGCTACCAAGGACTTGGTTGTCCCATTTATCCGCATAAATTCTTTGGCAGAAGCAAAGTAGTATCTCTGTGAAAAAATAATTCATTATTTCGGTAAAAAACTTACTTCTAAAGGCCTCACATTTTTACTTCCAAAATAGTAAAACTTAAAATTAGTATTTCATGTGCAAAATATGTAAAACTCAAATGGTGGTTATTTATGCAGAAGATGGAATAAAAAAAACTGCACTTTTCATTCAAGAAAGAAGAAACCTTGCATAATATTACCTGCAAGCGAATTGCTACACAGACTACCGGTATGGAAACAAATAGGATTTGCCAGGTAACAACAGCAAGCACTCCAAGATTACTATAAGTATTTACAGTAGCCCCAACAGCAAAGATTAAACTGAATGGAACATCAAGATCGACAATGCTCAGATCAGAAGCAACCTACATAAGGACAAAAAATGGATAAGAAATAGAAATATCAGTTTCATCAATCCCTCTTAAAGATACAAACAGTTTATAATCAAGATCCTTACCCGACTAAGTATCCTTCCAAGAGGTGTGGAGTCATAAAAAGACATAGGTGCACGGAAAAGAGAATTTATAAGTTGTGAGAATAAAGATTTTGATGATCTAAGACCTAAAACAACAGTGAAGAAAGATCTACATAGCAGAAATAGTGTTGAGATAAATCCAATCAAAAAGTAAACCACAATCAACCGCAATGTGCTAACATTAGGATTTTCTACATTGCTAGCCATCCAAGAGTTCTGCAAAATCTGGCCAATCACAAATACAAGATGAGAGAGGCTGGCCAAAGAGAAGAACAAAAAGCCTTTGTTCTGATTCATATACTGCATGTATGGCTTAAACCCTGTGTCGCCTGTTTCTCGCTCTTCTTGTTTGATCAGCTGATCACCTTTTGATACTTTAAATTGTTTCTCTACATAACCATTCCTGATCTCTTTATCAGGCCTTCCACTCTTCTGAGAAGTAACCTCAGTATGTCTGCCAGAACCAGCAGTTTCTTTATGCGCATTGACAAGGTCCATAAATTCTTTGCTTGAGGCCAATAGTTGATTATAAGGAGCTGCCCGAAGGATTTCCCCATCTGACATTAACTGCCAGCAAAATCAAGCTTAATCCCAATAAGTGCAATTTCAAATAAGTGTAGAAACATTTATCAACAGCACATTGAAAAACATAATTGTATACTCTTCCTTATCCCACATTGTTTTGAAACCAAAAGAATTAGTAAAGAGAATCAAAGAAATTAAATAATGATGGAAACAATTCCAGCAGTTGAGAGGACACTAACCAAAACAGAATCGAATGCAGGAAGGAAATCAACTTGATGTGTCACCAGTAAGACTGCCTTCTCTGAAAGTGCTTCCATAACATAATCCTGCCATAGTTCAATTTAGCTTTCACTGAAACCTCAATAGAAAACAGAGAACATTTTGTTCTAAGAAAAGTAGTTACATTAAATAAACTTGAAGCTGTCTGAGCATCCACAGCACTAAATGGATCATCCAAGAGATATATGTCAGCATTCTGATAGAGAGCACGAGCAAGCTGAATTCGCTGCTTTTGACCACCACTCAAATTAACCCCTCTTTCACCTATTTCAGTTTGATCACCATAGGGTAGCAGCTCAAGGTCCTTTACCAATGAACATCTCTCAAGTGTTTCATGGTACCGATGGCTATCCATTGGAGATCCAAATAAAATATTCTCTTGTATGCTTCCAGTCTGGATCCAAGCTGTTTGAGAAACATATGCAATCTTCCCATACACTTGTATCTATAACATAACAATTTACCACATTATACATCAGTATAAATTATTTATAAGTTAGAGGAAGCAAAATATAGGAGTTCACAGTTCTCACAATGTTTACACGCATTCCAGAATTATGAAAGTGAGAACACAAACAGGAGCAACTTACCTTTCCCTGGGTATTTGGAACTTCTCCTAGAATTGCTGCTAAAAGGGTCGATTTTCCCGAACCAACTTCTCCACATATGGCCAACTTTTCATGGGATCTAACATCCAAACTTATGTTCCGTAGTGTTGGCTTTAAAGAGTTCTCTTCCCACGAAAAATTGGCTGTTTTAATGGAAATGGCACAGTTCGCACTCTGTTTGTCGCCCCTTTGCCAAAAATTTGCACTTTGAAGCTCCGCTGCCTCAAGGAACTTTATAATACGTGAAAAAGAAACATTTGCTTGAATTAAAACTGCAAGTACGTCTGGGATAAGTCTTATAGGTTCCTGAACGAGACGTAAGGTTGCTACAAAAGTAAAAACATTACTGGCATATAGTGGAATCTTGAGGAAATAGCATGCCCCAAAGGTAGCAACAGAAACCAAAACAGGTGATGACCAGAAGAGAAAACTATTATATGCTTTTCGCATCTGCAACGCTGATAACCATTTGGACTCCACTGTCCTCAAATTTTCAATGGCATTCTCGAAATGGGTTTCCCAGGCATACAGTTTCAAAATCTTCATGTTCACAAGTGCCTCATTACAAGCCTTAAGTCTCACATCTGTTGCAACCATGAGCTTGCTTTGAAACTTGTGTTGTAATTTTGAAAGAGGGGCATTACATATCACCATGAGAATTATAACCACCAAAGCTGCAAGTGTTGCTAACCCCACTGCATGGAACAAAATTACCAGGGCAATACAAAGCTGGAGACTTGTTGTCCAAATTTGGTGAAACCAGAAAGGGAACTCTCCAATCCTGTAAGCATCCACTGTAACGTAGTTCATTATCTCACCACCTGAATGCATCAACCTAGCAGCATTCGACAATCTCAGTTGCTTCTTGTAAACGGCTGCTGCGAGTAAAGACCTCACTCTCAGACCAATAAGTCTGCTTCTGAAATACCACTGCCTTTGTGATAATGATTCTAAGTTCTTCGCTAAGCAAAGTGATATTGCCAATACATAACCTTCATATTTGAAACTCGCATGTCCCTCAGCAACCAAAATGAAGGCATTAAGGAGCAGAGGACCAGCAGATAAAGTGAGTATCTTTAGCAAAGCAAAGAAACCGGAACTAAAAATCTCTTTCCAGTGGCATATTAATATTGACTTCAATATTGATGGTTGAGATGATGATTCGCCTTGTTTTTGTTTATTCAACTGATCCATGAATTGCAAGTAGCAGCTTTCTGCACGGTCTGCCTCACACAAATTGGGTATATCTTCATCCCCTAGAGTTTTCTCTGTACCCCTTTTCATCAATGGATTCAGCCACGAAAAATACAATTTATTGAACAAACCAGCTTTCGCAAATTCAGTAATCTGGCCAATAAAATCATCTTTACTAATGCCATTGGTTCCACCATTCAAAGGGGCATATAAGCCATTTTCACCATTTTTCACATCAGTTTCTTCGTGATTATACTTCTTGTAAGCACAAAAAATTAACAGTATCGCTCCGGGAAAAGAAATAATATCTAAAACTGTCTTTAGAGTTACTTCTTTGCTTAAAATTGCAGCAAAAATGGATAAAACACAAACAATTCCACCACACAAGAGGGTAAGAATGGACAACAACCGCATTGGTGTTCTTGCAAGATAATTTCGCCTAAGGCTTAAGGGTAAACTCACAAGCAACCATGTGACACCATGAGTCAATACTAACAACCACCAATTCATAGGCAAAGCAGTCTGAGTTTTTCTCAGTTTCTCTTCTAAAATCCAAATGCCAAAGCACAAATAAACTAATCCAAGACAACCATTAATAACCGCAGCCACTATATGCAATGGTGTAAATCGGTGAAAACGTGCAGGAATGTGATGTGAGTTCGACGATGATTTCTGAATCATCGTGAATAAGAGAAGGATTAAGAGTACAACATCAAAGCAGATGATCAAGGCATGATTGATACATGAATTTGGATGACTCAAAAGCAAAAAAGTAGAATTGCAAGGTTTTCCATCAGTGTCTGAACACCCCGATTCCCCACAAAATATTATCCAAAAATCCTCCATCCTTTTGTATTCCCTGTTTTGAACACCAAAACAGAATCATATATGGTGCAAAAAGTAAGTTTTATTCATTACTGTAAAAGGATTCAATAAATCATGACAAAATAACTAGAAGTTAAAAGCAAAGCAAGGGAATGCATTTAAACGAAATTAAAGTGATTGCATGCAGTTGCATCATGCTGAGAAGTTCATCGTACCTCAATTGACCTCAATCAAAAACTCTTCTCCTTCTCCTTTATCCTTCTCTTTCTCTCAACAAATAAAACCAGTATGGAAATTTAGTGAATATGCTCCTGCAAAAACTTTAAACAAATTGAACCAGATCAGCATCTGTTAACAATATTTATCCGGCTACAGAGGCGCACCTTTCAAAGTAGAATCTCAAGAAGAAAACTTTAACGTTTGATTATCTAATACGTTAAAATAGAGGAAAACATTCAATGATAGAAAACCAACCAGTCATCAAAAATCAAAAGAAACCCAAAATCTTGCCCTTTCAACCAAATGCGTGTCTATTCATAACCCAGATAAACTGAATTCTCCATAAAAAAAAATAAAAAATAAAAAAAAAAGGTTCAATAAATGAAATTTTAAAAGAAAATTCTTTTGGTTTTCATCATCATTAATGACACACTAAGATCGTAGACACGGAGAGAAACCAAGGAAATAATTTGCTTTAATGACGAAGAATCATAGTTAACATGTTATGACAATGATATTGATATAGTAGCATTGTTCGAAAGAGGAAGGCAAAAGGATTATGGAACTTGAATCTCGATGTCGTCATGGCTCACGTCTCCCTGTGCGTTTTAATTTTGTTAATAAAATGTGTGTTGATTATAAAACAGTTGGGTGTTACGTTGCATAACATATATATATATATATATATATATATATATGTATATATTTTTTTTGGATGACGAGAAAAATTCTTATACTAAACTATCACTGTGGTGGTCGGCCGTACACGGGCCAGGTACTC
Source organism: Trichilia hirta (assembly GCA_035221805.1). NCBI lineage: Eukaryota > Viridiplantae > Streptophyta > Magnoliopsida > Sapindales > Meliaceae > Trichilia > Trichilia hirta. The sequence goes on from JAWDEX010000023.1 coordinate 4,977,985, forward strand.
ATCCCTTTGAGATACGTGTCCGCATATCACATAACACCTATTCTGAATCAATTAAGATCATGTACATGGACCATACTGCAGTGGTACTAAGTACAAGATAAAATTCTGACTACACTAGACTCTTACACTTAAATGGACTTTAAAATGTATATATATATATTTCTTATAAATTTTTATTAAAATAAATTTAACATTATATACATAAAATTCACACAGTATATTCTCTTTCTTTTACATTTAAAATCGAAGTAATCACTATCACGTTGTTTTAATAAATTTTCTAATTCATTAAATTATATTAACCATTATGATAATGACAGAGAAAAATAATTTTAAGTAAACATTATATTGAATAATATCATGGGTTTAATGCCCCGTTACATGCGATAAAAAGTCTTGAATTAGTTTTCTTCTCATAATTTGTGACATGAAAAAGTTTGTATTATTTTTTGTAATTAATATTTAGGATTTTTAAGTTTCATCTGCCGCTGCCACGTGATCTCAGCTTCCCACGTATACCTTGGAGTTTTCAAAGCATTTAAGACCACAAGTAAAATGTTCACGTAGACTTCGAACAAGACAAAACACATACCAATTGGTCATAGTTCATGTACTTTGCTATCCAGCACGTGATTGCAAAAAACAAAGGGGGAACTATTATGATACCTTAAGTCTCACTTTGCACATTATATTTTGATATTTTTACGTATTTTTAATCTTTTTATTTTAATTTTTAGTAATTTTATTATAACGCTAAAAAAATTATATTTAATTTATAAAATTATGATTAAAAAATTTAAAGTTATAATTAAAGAGTGTAACAATTATAAATACAACTAAAAACACCTTAACATTGCCCAACAAAAGAAAAATCGTATTTGCCTTCATTGATCACGATTTTTTTTTTCTAAAATAACGAAAAAATTCTTATTCTTAATTGTTATTATAGTATTTAATTATATACAAGATCAGACACTTATCTTTAAAATACGTATTCGCAAATTATACAGTATTTATCTTATATCGACGAAAATGAATGTACAAAAATCGTATACCAATTAGTAGTACTAAACATAAGATAAAATCTTAACTGTCCCAAACTCTTATAAAAAATACAATCTCAAAATTCGAACATAAAAAGATGTTAAATAGTTATTATATTGTGTCTAATCACCAAATTACACTTTTTAAGGACAATCATATTATATTATATTTATAAAAAATTTAGAAAGCTAATGTTCGTCTATTACTCACGCCAATATTTTTCTTTCAATTTTAAAATTTCAATCAAATGACAATATACAAATTTAAATTTTAATATAATATTTTAAATGTAAAAATAATTTACTTTAACCTTTGCATTATATATATACTGTAGACAATTGAAAAACGACAATATATAATTTACAATGTATTTGCCAAGATTAAATATTGGTTGTGATAAGATATATTTACTTGTATTATCAAGTGAGATGACATTTAAAATGATTCTCGTTGAAGATACATTAATTTTTATTATTATTAATAATTATATTTTTAAATATTATAATAAGTTTGTCACAAAAATTCTGTTTATATTAATTAAGATTAAAAGAGAGTTTAATTTATATTTACGTAATATTCATAAAACAATGATAAATACTTTTATAAAAACAAATTTAAATAAATATATAGCTATTTACATAAAATAATAAAGAGAGAGAGAAGTAGTCAAGCAATTTGACACAAAAATAATGTCGTGCAATTTTTGGTAACTAGTGAAAAGACACAAATTGTCGTTGACCAAAAAATGCATCATATCATAAAACAATTAACTTTACAAACCTAAAGCACAACTTTGCTACGTTTACTTACTTTTTTTTAATTATTTTTAAATATTATAAAAGTAATTTATATATTTTTAATAAATATAGAACAGATTTGAATTTTAAATTTCTTATAACATCTTAAAAAAATTTATCTAATAAATTAATTCGCACTATTGAGTTATGAACACATCAAATCAAAACATAGTATCAAATTAGTCAAATTGTCGAATGAGTTATATTGTCATATAGTTATGCACCTGGGATAAGGCTGGCTGACTTTAATGAGTAATGGGTCTATGACAGCATGTACGATAACATAAACTCCTACGAGGAGTATATTATAATACTTTGGAAATTAATTTTAATAATTAGATTTGGGTAAAAGCAATTTAATTGTCCAATGACTTATATCGCCATATGATCATGCATATGCGATGAGGCTATAGCGTTTTGTTAGTATATTATATGTATATAATTTTTTATTACACTTTTTAATTTTTTATATGTCTTTACAAATTAATATTATAAATGAAAAGTTAAAAATATTATACGAGAGTTGAAAAATATAATAATTTGTTTTAAAAGTATAATTAAAAGTTTAAAAATTAGTAATATAATTATGATAATACGTTAAAGTTTTGTAATAATACACAACATAATTAATTAATTTAAGAGTAGTGTTAGAAATATCAATAATTTTTTTTTAGAATTTTGTTTATATGAATTAATATGGCATAATATTATTAGTTGATCAAATTGTAAAATTAATATATTTATTATTAATTATAAAAATAAATAATAATATTTTATTAAAAAATTATTTTTTATATTATTTTTGTATTATTGTTTTTAACAACACTGATAGATTCAAAATCTCATCACATTGGCACTAAACTGACCCTCGAATTTATGGTTTTCGGTTGTTGGACTTACAATATATTAATTATAATTAATTTTTACAAAGAGAAACAATTCAAAATATAAATATATAAATTTTATTTAAAATAATATTTTTAAATTTATTTTCAAAATACAATCCTTACATTAAAATTCTATAACCAAACTTTGTATCGACACACTTGAATTGATAGTATTTACCAAATTTTAATTTTTTCCACTCCTTATTAATAATTATCTATAACTTGACTTACCTACATTACATGACGTCTAGTCCTCGTGCTAGGGTTGGACATGTAATGGGTCCCATCTCATGTTGCCCTGTCTATAGAAGTTTGTGTGGTGGAAATTTTAAAGAACTACTTTCTTCTTTGTCAATTTATAAAACATATATTCACTTATAATTGCAAAACATCATATTCACTTATAATTTTCATTCATTTTCCTTTTTATTTTCACGTAAATCAAACAAATCTCATCTGTTTGCCACTTAAATCCCTCTTTTTTTATATTATATATTAAGGTTCATGTCGTTTTCAAAGTGCCGTATCAATTGTCGACTACGAAATTTTTTGATGAAGCAATTCACATTCACGTGATGCCAAATGGAAAGATTGGCATGATGCATGCACATTTAATTTATACCATCACCAACTGCGTCATCTTCTTTATAATTTATTATATTTTTATATGTATGTTTCTGTTTTCTTTCTTTTCTTTTCTTTTATTAATTCTTCCGCTAATACCACATATATAATTTTTTAAATTATAATTATAAATAATTTTTGATATTTTTTTAGCTTCCAAATTAGCTTTTCATTTTATAATTCTGGACTTGTTTCAAAAATTATCCATTGTTTTCTTATTATATTAAACTCTGAATTAAATTATTATTTATTCTAATATAATTATAATTTTAAATAAGTAATCTAGGAAGAGTGAATTGGGTATTTAAAAGCTATTTTTAATTCTTTTAAAATATTAGATAACAAGTAATTTAGGAATTTTAATGCACAATTTCAATTAATAAATAAATTTTAACAATTCAATAATCAACACAAAAACAATAAATAAAAGAGAAAAGTTTAGAGAGAGTAAATGTAAAAACTTTATTATCCATTCCTCCACTCTAATATAATTAAAAATTTTCACTATCGTCATCCCTAAAGATCGCTAATTAATTTTGAAGTGTCAATTAAATTTTTTACAATAATTAACTTTCAAGTTGTTAATCAACTTTTATAATGTAGATATCTCATTCATATCCTAAAGAGATCAAAAAATTTTTAACTTGTTAAATAGGGAAATTATCCAAGATGAAAAATCAAAATACTTTTAAATAATGTAATAATAAAATAACAAAATTATTTTGAACTTATAAATGATAAATGAAGATTTTAGAATGTGTAAAATCTATTTAAAAGTAAAAATACTTCATCTATTTATAAAAAAAATAAAAAATAAATAAAAATTAGTTGCTAGAGAGATGTTACAATAATTTTTTTTTTTTTTTACATAATTTTGATTTATTGAAATAAATTTTATTTCAGCTGAAATTTAGTCAAACTATCTGTTATAAGTAAAAATCAAATTTTTATACTGTTTACATAAAATTTCAATAATACCAAAATAAAATTTTATCCTAATCAAAATGAAGTAATAATTTAAAAAAATCGACAACTTGGTCCAAAAAAGTTTACATTTAGATTGACAGACACAAATTTAAAAATCTTACACTTTTAATTTAATCCTTTGAAAAAATAATTATTAGCATATCAAATCATCAAAATAATTTAACATTTAATATAAAAATTATGTGTTGGAAATCTAAAAGATCGATCTTTTTAATTTGGTTTGTCAATTTTATTATCTAACACATTATTTAATTAGTTAATAATAATTTTAAATTTTCCTGTAGTAGTCCCCGCGTGCTTATCTTTAGCAAGACATCTGCTAATATTCTATTAATTACTACTAAAGTCTGTATAATAATTTATTATAATGTATAATTGAATTAGATGATGGTGACCCAATTTTACGGGCCATTCTCATTTTCATTCCCTTGTCAAATATTGATAGATAATATTGCAAAATGACAAAATCCAATTGATGACACTTACTTAATATGTTTATGTTACAGAGGGAATTGTATTAAGACTCAGACCCCAAAGATATCGACGTTTATGCAGACAGAGTTGGTAGAAGTATTTTGTTTTGTGTGCATCGATACAATTATATATAATAGTCAGTGTTTGTGAATCCATGATGATATATTATTTATGCATTTGCTATCATGTTTGGATAGCGAGAAAACAATAGGATGATTTACATAATTACACAAAATTTAATTAAAAAAATAATAGAAAATTTTATAGTCAAATTGGAGGTTATTCATAGTTTTGAGATTTTATTTAAAGTTATATATTTGTTAATTAATTAAAAAAAAAAATTAACAACACATTAACAAGTAATAATCTTACTTAGAATTTTAAAAAATAAATTTGAGAATGTGTTACTTAGAGTTTTTTATTTTAGAGCATTCTCAAATTCTGAAAATATTATTTTTATTTTGTAAAGACATTAATTGAAAAATAATATCAAACGGTCCTAACGGCCAATGCATTTTTTTTAAATCTCTTTTATATTTGGGAAAAATCCTCGAGGCTTTTTTAGTAGCCCAACATAACGAACATCAAAGAATTATTGTTGAGCCCAGTAATGTATATTGGGCTGGATATTTCATTTAATTTAAATTTGCTACTTACTTTTCTTTTTGTGACAGTTAGCATTTATATCGATGAACTCTGATTTAATTTGTTACAACAAAATTGGGTGGTTTATTGTTCCCAATAGCAACGGTTCAATTCAGATTGATTTCCATAACAATCCAATATGGAAAAGTATCATAAACCTCTTCTTGATTCGAACTTTTCAAGAGACATAAACAAACACCTTTAATTTAAAATTTTAATTTGCCGAGTGAAAAGACAAACTTATCCTTAAAATTTTATTTATTTATTTATTTATAATATTTTTGAATATTTTAAACTCAATCTAATTTTCATCAACTTAAATAAGTCCTTATAATTATATTCATTTTTAAAATGTTATTATTATTATTATTATTATTATTATATATCTAATAATTTTTTTAATTTTTATTCTACCATTTTTTATTTATTTCATCTTAAACTCATTTTTTTTTTATTTTATTCCATACTTTCTTATTATATTAAAATTATAATAACACATTTTTTTATTTTTATCTCATGCACTACTTTTATATTAGTTTAAAACTAAGATGATAAAATAACACATTTCGATGGTCAATATATGAATTTTTTTATTCTGTAAAAAAAAGAAAAAAAAATTAGTTCACTATAAAATTATATATATTTTATTATTATCACATAAATTTATTTTATTTAAATATTTTTAATACACTCTCACTTTATCCTTCTCAATATTTAATAAAATGGGTATTGTCATTTTTTTAAATACATCAAATAATTTGCATATATTATTTAGTTAGACACTAGTTTATCAATTTTCTATTTAGTTTTTTTAATAATTTTAAAATACAAATTTTAATATATCTTTACTAACAGCGGAGAAGGTTTTAGATTCTTTCTCCTAATTTTTGTCAAATTAATATATTTTTAAATCTTAAAAAAAAAAAAAAACAGTTTTTGAAAATGTCTTATACTTCAAATTAATTTAGATCACTTCACAAACTTAAAATATAAATTTCTCTCTTTACCAAAGATAAAATGAAGTAACACTTATTCACACATAATTACATATTAGCAATAGAATAATAAAATAATAATTAAAGAACACAACACATTGAGAAATTACCTAATATTGGATTTTCTTTTAGATTATATTCAATTTAAAAAAAAAAAAAATTACCTAACACATGAAGAAAAAAAATACATTATTATTATTTTCCTGTTTTGGGAATAAAAAATATATTAAATATTCAAAGAAAATATATATTTATATATTTTTTACCATCTGCTGTAAATATATTTAAAGTTTTAATCAAATAATTTGATGTTTGTTTTTTGGGGAAGTGACTCTGAAACCAATAATCTACCAAACTGGAAAACGGACTCTCGTGTACGAAAACTTTGACACTTCACCTCAATCGAATCGAGCAAGAGATCTCGTCTGTACAAAAAAACCCACATAGAAAATCTGCCAAAAACATTATAAATTTCCTTTTCTTAAATCCACAAATCAGAAAAAAAAAAAAAAAAAGGGAGGGAGAGAAGATTCAATAACAGAGGAGTAACGAAAATGCAGAGCAGAGGATCGAGTAACAGGTTATCGAGAATGGTGGTTAAAACCCGGATATCATCTCTGCTACTTTCAATGTTTGCTACTTTTGCTTCAATCTACGTCGCTGGCCGGTGAGTTTTATCCGATCTCATACATTTTTTATTCGTTGTACAGTTATTTTTTTGTTAAAGAAATAATTTTTATGTTTAATACGTTAAAAATGTCTTTTTCCTTCTGGGATGGCGATAGATTGTGGCAAGATTCACAGAACAGAGTTCATTTGATTAAAGAGCTTGATAGAATCACCGGTCAGGTGAATGAGTTTTTTTTGTTTTTGTTTTTTTTCTGGATGATCTTATTTTTGATGTTCTTTATGAAAAAGGAGTTACTATAAATTTGAATTTTATTAGTTACAGATACATATCATATGAATATTAACTGGTTAATTGACTGATAGGGGCAATCTGCTATATCGGTGGATGATACATTGAAAGTCATAGCTTGCAGGTGCAAATAATTCCTTTATTTTTGGTTTGTCCAAATTGGAAAATCTTATTATCTAACTTAATTATTCTTTTTAGTTAATTGATAGAATTTTTATGTAATAGTGGGAAGTTTCTTTCATTGGCAGAATTCTGATAAAATATCATTGTTGTTACTAATTTCTCGTTAGGGAGCAACGAAGGAAGTTATCAGAACTTGAGATACAGTTGACTGCAGCTAGACAGGAGGGTTTTCGTTCACAGAGCTCAATAGATACCGGTGACAGTAATTCAAAAAAGAGACAACTAGTTGTGATAGGTATACTAACGAGGTTTGGCCGCAGAAACAACAGAGATGCAATTCGTAAAGCATGGATGGGAAATGGTGAACTACTGTTTCTTTCTGTTGCCTTGCATTAATTTTCTGGAGGAATATACACCTTCATTTTAAACTTAAGGGATAATTATAGTGTCATTATCAACATAACCAAAAACTCACCCATTTCATGGGCATTTAAAGGTTTAATATCTT
>JAWDEX010000023.1:4986087-5010477 GCA_035221805.1 Trichilia hirta
AAGTTCATCTGAATATTCATTTATTTATATTTTCTCACAAATGCATTTGAATTAAAATTGATTGACCACACAATAAGTTGTAATACAAAAAAATATAGTCTTCTTATTTTAGAATAGATATATTTTGCAAGTTGGTTATTTTGGGTGGCCAAAATTTGATTACTTCAGAAAGAGAGCTGCAAATTAAAGTGTCATAATTTCCATCACTGTGGGACAGGTAAAACTGCAATAAGATGGACCATTTCCACAGGGATTCACTTGCTGTTTTATGAAAATCATTATACAGTTTGTAATGATGTATGATGGTTTTATCGGTTTGGGGAAAGAAAAATTAATGTATGCATGGTTCCCTCATGTTTTGGTGAATTCGGAGTACCTATTAAACTGATCCATTTGAAAATTATAGTAAATAATCTGTCACTTCAATCTTGAAGATGAAGTCTTTTAGTATGTTCTAAGTTGAATTATAAGTCTCGAAGGCACTGGATTTTTTCAGTCAATTGTTAACTAGCATTCCACCTAGTTCAGATGCAAAATCAGCTTATAGAACCAGTGGAGAGTATATAGATACTGTTTAACAAAAATATATTTCAGAATTTTTTTTCTTTGTTTAATTTTTTTTTTTCTTGGTTTTTTGGAAGACCTCAGTTTGCTGACCAAACTACCAATATAAATGGAGTGTGTCTGGTTCCAGCCACTTCAACGTGATTGGCTATATCTATATATTCTCATGTTCATCAGAATCCATTTGCTTGAGAAATACTTTTCTTGAGTCACGACCCATAAGAACAAATGCTTTAATTATTGCTAGAATAACTGTAGTTGAAGTCAGGAATTTGAATAAAGAGGGGAAGCTCTTGGTGGCTAGAAGTTCTTGACAGCAGAAGCCATCATCGTTGAATAAATGATCAGTACTAGCAGTTTGACCAGCATTCGTCGTGTAGGTTCACAGCTCACCTTTCATCACCAAGATCAACTCTGAACCGGCTCAACAAAACCCATTTGCTTCTGAAAAGAATAAGGAAGCATGAAAATCCAAATACAGATTAACACTTGCTAATGAAGGAACCGAGTACGTTCCTCTTCTTCTGATAGTTATGTGACACTACACATAATATTGCTTACATACTGTTTTCTCTTGATTGCTGTCAAAGAAAGCAAGAGAAAAGGACAACTACAAAAGAAATAATTTGTTGGCCTTCTTCAGTGTGATTCTGCTTTGGCTCTCTTGGAAGATTTTTTCGCCTAGGGCTGACATTTAAACTCACAAGCAACCATGTAACACCTTCAATTAGAACTAATAACCACCAATTCAAAGGTAAACCTGTCCGAGATTTTCCCAATTTCTCTACTAAAATCCAGCTGCCTAAGCACGAATACACTAATCCAAGACAGCCATTGGTAACTGCAACCACCATCTGCAATGGTGTAAATTGTCGAAAAGGTGCAGGAATGTGATTTTATTTTGATGATGATTCCTGCATCATTGTGAACAAGATAAGAACTAAGAGTATAGCACCAAAACATATGATTCGAGGCATGATTGATACATGAATTTGGATGACCCCAAAGCACTAAGGTAGATTCGCAAGTGCTGAACGCCTGGATTCCCCGGAAAATATTGTCCACAAATCCTCCATCCTTATTTAACCCCTCTACTGGCTCTCAAACCCTGTATTAAACACCAGCAGAGGCTCATATATTTGCAAATAGAAAGTTTCATTTATTAATGTCACATCATCAACAGAGAAATAATCACTAAATTTCCTGACCATTGAAAAAATATATATATAGATTTTTAGACATATACAGTTATTAAATGGCAAAAGTCCAATGCAAGGAAGAGAGAACGCACAAAAACTTGTCATGAAAAAAACAACTGGAAGTCGAAAGGCATCGGAAAAGGGGAATCTAATAAAAGCTAAATTAAAGCGATTGATCATTACCTCAAATGGCTTCATCAAGAAGTAAAATCTGAACGAAGTTTCAGTGAATATGCTGCTGTAAATACTTTAAACAAATTCAACCGCATGACCCGCTTCCATTAACAATATTCTATACGGCTAGAGAGGTTCACACTTCAATCTCAAGAAGAAACTTTAATATTTTATTGACTTACATTAAAATATTAATGCAAAATTCATATGGGCATTATTTTAAAGAAATTAAATAAACATTCTCCCACAAAATGCACGAGTTGTATCGCATATACGACACCCAATTTGTAAATTGTGCAATAATGATGCACGATTTCTTCATCATTATCTTCATTTATTATTTTTCAGGGGTTGCTGCATCATCAAGCTTAATGTACTCTCACTTTTTCTCTTCTTTTTTTTTTTCCAATTTTTGAATACTAAAAATCTTATATGTTGTCTACAGACTCTCAAATTTTCAGTATTTACCAATTCAATTAACTTGTAATCACTCTCTAAGATGGCATAATTTAATTAAAATTATCTTATATTATTTTAAAACAGATCCATTTTTCATGTTTGTCATTATAAATACCAAAAATTTAATTACCTGAAACGTTGTGAAAAAGGGAGCTGAAAAGTGAAGTATTCTAATCAGGAATTAGAGGAATTTCGATTTCTATACTACAGAATATGACAAGTATTTTTTATCATATTTCAGATGCATGAATTTATACCAATCACAACTTTAATATGGAAAATAACTACCTATAAATATGATTAAAAAAAAAATTATTAATAATCATTTTTTGGAAGGTATATATATAAGAGTGGGCCGATTCAACCTAATCGATAAGTAGATCGGTTTAAATTAATTTGAAAGTTTTGTATTAATTTTTAAATTAGATTAAATTTTAATTAATATATTTGAATTAATTTAAAATTTAATTTTAAATCGATCTTGATCAATTGTTTTGATAGATAAATTTTAAATTTTAAATTTTTGACTTAAATTTTATAAATTAAAGCAGATTTAATCCAACATACTTGAATTAGTTTAAAATTAAAGCTTAAATCAATGGAAACCACATGGAGATATATAATATTTGATTCAAATTTTGCATGTATATAAGATTTTGTGTGCTCTAGATTGCTAATAGGATAGAGTCCAACATAACAAACATCAAAGGAGTATTGTTGAGCCTATATTAAGCCCAGTAATATCTATTGGGCTGAAAAATGGTGCTGCTATTTATATCTTTAAGCCTTTAATTTGAAATCTGCTAGTGAGCCTTCTTTATATGATATCTGATTTAATTGTTTCCAAATACAACATACAAATTATTGGAAATACCAAATGGCAATGACCCAATTTAGATTTTTATGATTTTAATTTTCATAATAATTCAATATCATTATTACTTTAATTTATTTATATCAATTCATAAACTTAAAATATAAAATTTTCTTTTTATGAAAAAAAAATAAAGCGACACTTAATTACATATTAATAATAAAATAATTAAATTATTAATAAATATTAGAGAAAAACTTAGCCATATATCATACGTATATCGATTGGATAGTGGGCCATGTCAGCATTAAATCCGATACATCAAAAATACTTAGTATTATATTAATTTCGTAATCTAATTTTGTAATTACAGTGTTATAATTTTAAATTTATTTCTGCAAGATATGGCCGGTTTTGATAAGGCTAATCTACTAGTATTAACTCCGGTGTTTGAACTCAAAATTTCCTTTTAGATTATATTTAATTCTTTTCAAAAAAATTACCTAGAAAACAATAATAATAATTATAATTTGGGAATAAAAAATATATTAAATATTCAAAAAAATGATATTGATTTATTTTTAAGTATTTTCTTTTAATGTTTTAAGCAAATGATTTGATGTTCGTTATTTGGGAAGTGCCACTGAAACCAAAAGTCGAAAAGCCTGGAAACGATCTACCCTTTACGAATACTTTTACACTTTACCTCAATCCAATCGAACAAGATATCTCACCTGGACCAAAAACCCACATAGAAAATCCGCCAAAAACATTCTAAATCTACTTTTCTAAGATCAATAATTTTGAAAAAAAAAAAAGGCAAAAAAAAGGGGGGAGAAAAGATTCAATTACAGAGGAAAAACGAAAATGCAGAGCAGGGGATCGAGTAACAGGTTATCGAGTATGGTGGCTAAAATCCGGATATCATCTCTGCTACTTTCAATGATTGCTACTCTTGCTTCTATCTATGTCGCTGGCCGGTCAGTTTTATCCCATTTGATACATTTTTTATTCATTGTACAGAATGGTTTTTTTGGTAAAAAAAGAAATTTTTATGCTTAATTTCTTCAAAATGTTTTTTTTTTTTTTTCCCTTCTGGGATGGCAATAGATTGTGGCAGGATTCACAGAACAGAGTTTATTTGATTAAAGAGCTTGATAGAATCACTGGTCAGGTGAATGAGTTTTTTCCTTTCTTTTTTTCTGGGTGATCTTAGTTTTGCATGTTCTCTACGAAAAAGGGTTTACTTTCTCTAATAATCGGAATTTTATTAGTTATAGATACATACCGTATGAATATTAACTGGTTAATTGACTGATAGGGGCAATCTGCTATATCGGTGGATGATACACTGAAAGTCATAGCTTGCAGGTACGAATAATTCGTTTACTTTTTGTTTGTCCAAATTGGAAAATCCTATTATCTAAAGTTATAATTATTTTTAGTTAATTAATAGAGTTTTTATTGTAATAGTGGTAAGTTTCTTTCATTGGCAGAATTCTGATAGAATATCATGGTTGTTACTAATTTATTGTTAGGGAGCAACGAAAGAAGTTATCAGAACTTGAGATGCAGTTAGCTGCAGCTAGACAGGAGGGTTATAGTTCAAAGAGCTCAATAGATACTGATGACAATAATTCAAAGAAGAGACCACTAGTTGTGGTAGGTATACTAACAAGTTTTGGTCGCAGAAACAATAGAGATGCAGTTCGTAAAGCATGGATGGGAAATGGTAAACTACTGTTTGTTTCTGTTGCCTTGCATTAATTTTCTAGAGGAATGTATGCCTTAATTTGAAAATTAAGGGACAATTATAGCGGAATTATGATTGTTATCAATGTTACCAAAACTAGCCCATTTCATGGGCATTTAGAGGTTCAATATCTTATTGCTTTCTATGGATATGTAGTTGATGCAATGGCCAGTGAGAGATAATTTGTTTTAATTTGCCAAAAAAATTTTCCCTAATTTGTAATATCTGTGTTAATGTATTGGATAGCTGGTTAGATTCTTGGGTTCAATGATTGCTGGCATAGCTATTGCTAGAATTCATTCCTTTAAGAATTTGTTGCATTTAAGTTTTGTTTTTTCCCCAAATTTTCTTTGCACTAGTCTATGTTCTAAACAGAAGAATTCCTTACAATTGAGCCTCATTGGAATTGGATTTGGAATTTGAACCCTGTTCTTTACCTGTGCAGGTGCAGCATTGAAGAAAATGGAGAATGAGAAACGTGTAATTGCACGATTTGTAATTGGAAGAAGGTTTAGTACCTTTATTTTTCTAATCATTATTGCAGCTTCTTGCTCTAAGGTCTAGGTGATATCAGGATGATGCTTGGCTAGAAATCTCCTTACTGATGACATGTTCTTGAGCAGTGCTAATCATGGAGACAGTTGGGACAAGGGTATTGACAGCGAAAATAAGCAAACAAATGACTTCTTGATTCTTGTATGTCTCAATGAGTCACCAAATTCATTTGCTATTTTTCCTGGATTTTAAAAAGTTCAAAATTTTGACTTATACTTAACAGAATCCTAGATGTAGTTTAGGTAATGGCCGTGTTTACATCTGTGAAAACCCAGTACAGTTTGTGTTTTCCAATGTTCGAACATTATAAAGTCGAAAGAGTATAATCTAAATTATCTTATTAACTCCTTTTTGACAGGATAACCATGTGGAGGCAACAGAGGAGTTCCCAAAGAAGGCTAAATTGTTCTTTGCTTATGCTGCAGATAAGTGGGATGCTGAGTATTATGCTAAAGTCAATGACTATATTTATGTAAATATTGGTCAGTGTCTTCTTGAGTGAAATAACAACCGCTAACTACTGCATTTTAAAATTCAAAGAGGACACATGTTGAATGTTTTCTTGTTTTGCCAATGTGGCTGCTGTTAATGGACTTCTTGTGTCTCAAAAATCCCACATAGAGTCCTGAAGTTCCTCTTCCCCAATTCTTTAAAAAAAATGAATTTTTGTTTGAGAAACATTGTTAATATTTTTATTTTTTGTTGACATCTTTAATCGTACTAGCATTCTATTTTTCATAAGATGCTAGGGAATGTTTTCTATATTATAGCAATGCCTATAGGGTTTACAGTTAACTCTTTTGCTTTCCACCTACTTATCCGTATTTTTCCTCCACAGATGCCTTGGGAGCTACCCTTGCAACTCATCTGGACAAGCCTCGTGTTTATATTGGGTGTATGAAATCCGGCGAAGTTTTCTCTGAACCGTGAGTTTGGTCAAAAAATTTAAATGAAACACAGACTTTTTAGAAGATAAAGAGTCACAAATGAATTTGAATATTATTTATTCTCATACATTTTTAACTGCTGGACTTTGGCAGAGGCCTTAAATGGTATGAACCAGATTGGTGGAAGTTTGGTGATAAGAAAACGTAAGTGAAATTGTAGACAACTCATATTCTGGTTAACAGTTTGGGCATGGTTTGCTCATATACTGTAAATGGATATTACATTTAAGGAAATTTTTAAGGTCCTAAAGATATATTTCTTTTGCAACATTTAACCTTGTTGGCTCTCGCGTGTTTGCCTTACATATTGAATACATATTCCTTGCATCCAACAGATACTTCCGCCATGCATCTGGTGAGATGTATGTCATATCACAAGCTTTGGCTAAATTCGTATCCATAAATAGGTCAGTTCTCTTTTTTTATGATTCATCAGCTTTATCACCTATCATTGTACAGAGCAAGGATTGATTTCTGATTTATTGTGTATGCAGATCTTTACTTCGCACCTATGCCCACGATGATGTCAGTGTTGGATCCTGGTTTCTTGGGCTTGATACCAAACATCTCAATGAAGCAAAGTTTTGCTGCTCATCTTGGTTATCAGGTATCTCTTTTCTCTCTTTCACACACACACACCCTCTTTTGTTTATGCGGGCAAAGCTTGAAACTATCAGTGATTGAGGGTTTCCTTTATTCTTCTTTTCTTTATTTTTTTTTTCATTTACTGGATTAATGATCTAAAAAATTATCAAGATTGCTTTTAAAGTTACCATCTCTAAGTTCTAACTTACTTCTCATTAGTAATGGCCGAGTTTTACAATATATACGCTTTGAAAACGAAGATCTTTCTTCATTCTATTCCCTTGGGGATATTAAATGTGTCCTTTTATGTTTCAGGAGCCATCTGTGCAGGAGTTTAATTCTGTTTGACTTCAACATTCTGAGAGGAGAATATAGATCCAACAAAAACACCGCTTTGGGAAGAGAGGCGAGTTTTTATACTTGTATGTTTGCAGTCTGCCTGACAATTCTGAAGTTGGTTTTAGGCATCTCACCCATTTGATAGAAGTTGATTTATTTATAATCTGAATACACTGCATATGGGAGATAAGGAACTGGATACTATCAACGGGAGTGGGAAATTACTAAACAAAATATATATAATTCAGTAGAAATTTAGGTATTTTTTATCATATAATGTCAGATTATTCTTTAGGCAAAGTATTAAAGTTTACTATTCTTATATGAGTGAAATTATTCCATTTAACAGCGGACAAATATAGGCATGATGGCTATACCATTTTTTTACTATGATTTAGAGTGAGATACTAATTAAAGCCTGCATATCCATTTGAAAGCAGAAAATTTAGTTAGTTAGTTCTGAAATGCAGTTAATTTAGTTTCACTCTCTTCGTTGTACAAACCAAATAAATTTATCAAACATCATTCAGTATTGACTATCCCTCAAAACTCCAAGCTCCCATTAGTGTCACTTAACTGAATATTGTCATCAACCCAGAAAACTAGAATATTAAGTGATACTGTCTATCTACCTTTATAAAATCAAGATTAACTCATTTTAACATGATGGATTATTACACTAACCAACCCTATTGATGTTAGCCAGAATAAAAGCAAGTTATTAAACAATTTGGCGTGATTTGGTTGAGTTCAAATAATACTTTTTTATTCCTCGTTGATGACACAAATATTTGCAGTCTGCCCTATTAAGGAGCCATAAAATTATAGATGCTGATACAGGGGAACTGAAAAAATGTAGGTGACTTTATACAATCACAGTGAATCTTGAATTGATAAAAGCAAAACACACAACCATCTGTATTACTAATATCACTATAATACTCCGTATACTAAATACAGTCATAGTCTTTGGTGTTCTCAAGCGTAGCTACTAAAAGGATGCGACACTGCCTTTTCTGTGTCATTGTCATGCATAAGTAACACTTCAGCAACATTGCTAGACGTAAATCCCATTTCTCAAAGGGTGTTGTAACCATTGGCAAATTTGCGAACCTGAATAGGCAAAAATAAGGTAGTTTTCAGGTGAACCACTCAATAAATTAATATAAGATTGACAACTAGAGCATATGGGAAACAAGATAGCTCCTCCAAACTAGCATGCAAGTACAAAGAAAGAATCTCTTTCACCTAGTATTCTTAGCACCCATAACATGATATGTACAGGAGATGTCAAAACAAATATTCTACCTAACAGTATTCAATCTTAAAAATTACAAACCCAACAAGAGTCCTAGCATAACAAAAACTTTCTATCAAAACAATGCACCATCCAGAAACAAGATAGCAAGATCCCAAGGAGCTTAATGACTAATATTTCTTGTTAACTGTTTATTTGAGAAAAGACCTCCCAGTCCCATCCGTCAGTTATAAACTTAGGGTATAATACCTTGAATTTAATGAACTAACCAAAAGACAAAACCCAAGAAGCTACAAAGGATGAGGAGCTTGGATCAGGTCCAAGATCTCATTATGCACTCAGGGAAGTGTTAATGACTATACACATCTAGTTACAATGTACCAATAATGAAGAAAAAGACTATGCAGGTACTGCCAATTCCAGTCTGAATGCCATTTAATCAGTCAAGATTATTTGAAGTCGATAATAATGTGATCAAAATCCTTAAGCCCCCCAACACACACTAATTACAATAATAGTGAACACGCCAGCAATAAGCTCAAGAAAATACCTCGGTTGGATTGTCTCCATAGTTTGCAACTGCAATCTGAACCGGTTCTCTATTAAGTCCTGATGCAATATATCTGTTCACCACAGGATCTCCAACTGCAACCTGCAGCAATTTTGATGTCACCTTGAAAGCTGATTTTTAGGTAAATATAGTAAAGAATATAATGTCTCCGGTAGATATAAACCAGTCACAATCAATTGCACTTCAGCAGCCTGCCACCGCATATTACGGCAGACATTCCATACAAGCTAATAATAATGTGTAAATCTAATCCTCCTCTGAAATCCTAATGCTGACCTCATTACAGAAACATGAAAGTCACAAGCTTCTACAGCAAATAAACTCATAACAAAAGGTAACATACCGATGAAGAAGTTGATTCACTTTTAGGTGGATCATTTTCTATTGTGAGTCTGCTCCAGTTTTGGCTATCCCTCTCAGCTTCTGCCAAATCCCTTTTTTCAAAATCAAAGTCAGATTGAAAATTACTCGGGGGAATATCTCCTACTTATGGTGACAATGGAGGCTACAAATTTGGCATGTCAAAGAACGAATAAAATTAATCACCACAATATACAACACAATCAAACTAAAAATTTAATAATTGCCATGTTTGTCTCATGCATTTGTACACAACCAAGAACCACCGAAAATCGCTCTCCCTACGACAATAGTACAAGGTAACTTAATCTGTTTAAGCTTCCTTCGTATCATGGCGTCAATGTCACCGTGCCCCTCCAAGACAGATAAAATAGATTCAATCGTTCTTTTGATATTTAAATCATTATTTTTTATTTTCTCAAGAAAAACCGACTATCACCGACCCTTACCCATTGCTCTGATGCCAAAACGGAGCACTCTAGTTGAGTTCGGACAAATTTGAAGTAGGGATAGCAATCACGATAATGAACTTCCCTCTTAAGAACTTTTAATGACATTTCTACCTCTACTAATTGAAAAACTAATATTCTCGTTAATCTAACTATCGACACATAGTATAAATCATAACAATTCATTGCAAGTCGACGATCAAAAAGGTCATAAAAGGATTTCATGATTAATTAATAGTAAAATCTACGAATCAAGATAAAAGAACTATACCGGAGGAGTAATTCGAAACTCTGGTTTCAAAGCAACTCTAATCCCCAATCCTGCTGCAATACATCATACAATACAATAAATCCATCTGTCTGACATGAATATCTAGGGCTAACAATCTTGATCACTACATAAAACAAATTGAAGATAACATCTGAAAATTTTAAACTTCAGCATAATTTGTCACTTTGTCGAGAAAATAAACGGAACTTACATGACGAAGCTGAAGGGGAAGTGCTTTGATTATAAGAGGAGGTACCAGATACGGGAGGAACCATGGCATGGTCCTGCTGACCGATCCTTGGATAAAGAGTAGATCCGTACATGGGACGGTGGTTTGTTGCGGCCGGCGATGACGTGGTCGAAGGAGGACCGTACATCGGGTATTATGAACAAGCTTTGTTCCCGAAATCTTAGTCCCTTGATTTTGCATGCGTCTGTGTGAGAGCGTGGGAGGAAACAAAATGCAGTCATTGTCGTAGAAGAAGACTCTTTGGTGAAGGGAACGCGTAGGAAATGAAGGGTAACGTTTGTTTAGAGGGCTTTTCTAATCCCGCGCTGGGTTTATGATGTGTTTCGTTTTCACATATTGAATTTTTATTTATTTAAAGGAAGAAAGAAATTTACAAATACTTCTGATAAAATATTTATGATAAAACTTCTAATGGTGTTTATTTATTAAATTTTTGTATTTTCTTCTTCTTATGACAGATCATCTTCTTCTTCTTCCAACGGCAGATCATCTTCTTCTTCTTTCGATAGATAATCTTCTTGTTCTAGCTATAGATAACCAAAAATATAACAATTTAATAGACATACATGTATTTGTTATTGACAACAGATCACAAAGAGTTCTTTGTGACAATTCTTTTAGGCATCATTGTGGCTAATGATCCGTTTAATTAACACTAAAAAATTATATTCGTACTGTAGAACATAAATTCCTTTCTTAGAACTCCCGAATAGACCCTAAGCTGCTTTGTACAGGGCAACAGAATTTCGATATCTTAACACATCCACAGTACATAACCTACTAAAATGACTAACAACTATCTTAGGACAGTTACAAGGCATTATGAAGATACAAAAAAGATACATTGATGCTATTGCTTACACAATCATAAACCAAATATATGGTCGTTTGCGCCAAATATTGCAGCATTGAACTGTCTTGTATTCAAATCACTTCCATCCAAAGCAGAACCAAAACGATCAAGCCATTGTGTTGGACTGGTGTTTTCACATTCTTCTACCCATTCTGAAGTCATATCAATGTCATCAAATTGAATAAGGTCAGCTTCAACAGACTTTGCTCTTGCTAACTTGAGATTGTAATTTATGTAGACAAGATCATTCAATGTTTCTTTGTCAATCTTGTTGCGCTTTTCTGAGTGAATCTGCTGAAATGTGCTCCAATGTCTCTCGAAAGAGAAACTGCTGCAGACTTGGCTTAGTATTCTGATTGCAACTCGTTGTAGCACAGGTGCAGAATCGCCATACTGTTCCCACCACAGCCCTACAAATATTAGCAGTGAGTTTCAGAATATAAGGAGCAAAACGAACTGTTTCAGTCCTCAGTCTTGGGTTTTTGGAACTGTTTTAAGTGTTGTACCCACGTTTTACATTTAAAAACAAGAACTACTGATTATTCAATAGTTTCAGTCTTCATAATAATGATGACCATAAAGAAAGCTCAAAAGCAATAGAAGCAAGAATGAGGATGCATGCAGGTGCATGGACACACAGAAACTGCACAGCAGAAATGCTTCAGTTACTCATCTGTATTTTTGTGTCATACAGGACTTGAAAGTTGATGCACTGGTAATGAAGAAGGATTTTCATTCTGTAAACCAAGGGGATAATTGTATTCTCTAGTAATAATCCACTTTTATATGTCACTAGCCCAAAATTCTCCACACAAATGCAGACACACAACATACACTACAAGAAAAATGGATGACATATACCAGGAGGAACTGTTTCTCGTGCTTCCATTGCTAGTTTACAGCCAAACATCCCACTTGCCCTTGAAAAAGTTAAAATTTGATTGGTGATGTCACGCCTTGTATCAGGAGTAGGGAGTAGTTTCTCTAGAACATTGAAGAAGTCTTCTTTTATAGATCCAAGAAATTTTATTTCTGGATTATACTGAATACTAGGGTTCAAGAATGCTGCTGCTGAATGTAGAGGTGAATGAAGTTGGTCTCTCCACTTTCTATCAACTATATCTAAAAATATCTTACACTTATTCTCGTCCATTATATAGTATGTCCTTATCGATTCCTTCGCCTTGGTCATATACTCATATATAGATCCTAAAGCAGGTCTTCCGCCAGACACTTCCCTCAATACTTTCAGAAAAGGCTCAGATATGGCCACACTCTCTTCAACTGCCCTCCAGAAATCATTATCCTCAACGATGGTAATACATGATATGCTTTGTGGCTTATTTGCATACGAGGAATTTGCAGAGTACTCGGGGCCATTGAACATAAGCTTCAATCTTGATCTTTGCTTCAATATAGATTGCAATGACAGGAAGTTGGACACAGATTTTGTTGTACCGGATCTAGTGAGTTCCTGTCCCCCAGTAAACTTTTTCATTAAATCAAGCATCCACGCATTGTTATATATAAACTTTGATATGGCTTGTGCTTGTATGATACATCTGTTCACCCAATCCACCCTAGAAAATTCCTCCAAGATTATATTTAAACAATGAGAAGAACACGGAGACACAAAAATGGTTCCATAGTTCTGAAAAATATGGTTTGCAATCCCTGTGTAGTTGAAACTACTATCCATGATTATCTGCACAACATTCTCCGGGCCAATATCTTGAATGACAGAGTCAAATATATCAGCAAGATGTTTTGTATTTTTAAAATTTGAGGAAGCGTCTATAGATTTGAGGAAAAAGGTTCTGGAGGGCGAGGAAACCAAAATATTAATCAAAGCCCTGGATTTGCTGTCAGTCCATGTATCTGCAATTATCGTACAACCTGTCATTACCCACTCTTTCTCAATATCCTTCCATTGTAGGTTCACTTCAGACTTGATCCTGTCCAGCCACATAGTCTTCAAAGTTTCAGCAGATGGGCCAGTAAATCCAGGACCACACTTTCCTATTGCATCAATCATTAGTTGATAGGATGAAGAACGGGCCACAGAAAAATCGAGCTTATTCTCAAAAAAGAACAGGGCAATACTTCTCTCTGCATTTTCTTGGTAGTTTAAAGGGGAATTTCCCATTGGAGTTATGGAAGGGAAAACTTTTGTAACTGGAGATGGTGTATCCATAGGCATAAGAGATTTACTAGCAGATACATTTCCAGGTGATTTAGCTTCTGCTGCTACCCGTTGCCTTTTAACACTTGATGTTTCTTTAACATCCTCCTTTGATGCTATTAGAGCCCTCACCCTATCAGTAACATCATCTCTTACTTTGCTACATGGATTTACACCTTTACTTGGAAGACGAGATAAATGATGCTTCAATCTACTAATGCCACCATTCAAAACCCTCATACAGAATTTGCATCTCACCTTATTTCCATCTAATTTGTCAGCATACTCCCAGCAGACATCTTTTTCTCTAACCACTGCCCAAAGATACACAATATTAAGTTCATAAAAATTCCATGCCTCTTTCTTTCATTTTCTTTATAACAGTATCTAAACAAGCAGATCATAGGTAGTGAAGGCAATAAATTTTATGACTAATTTGAATTCATAAAAAAAAAATAAAAAATAAAAAAACTCTTAGCAACATGAGAGAATACTAAGAACAGTGGTTAAAGAAATCTAAGTAATTAAGCAACTGTAAGTGATTAGGATGAAACCACTAAGAATGAGGTGTATAGAGCTTTATAGATGCTGATAACAAACATATATGAGATTCAAATTCTCTTCAATACATCTTTAAACAGTTATCACAGCAGAATAAACTCAGACTTACTGATGCTGTAGAAAATGTTTTGTAGCCTTGGGTAACTCCCTGTACATACGAGGAAAAAAATTGGAAAAAATAAAACAAAAGTAAGAAAACGTTGCCAAGATCATGCATTTTCCAAGAAAACTAATGACATAGCCATTACAAACACTAGAATTATCTGACCAAGAATTCGCATAACAGAAAAACATAAATGAACTCCCGTTGAACAAGAAGAAAGAAGGCATGTTGAATTGGAAATTTAATCAAAAACCACGTTTGATCATCAATTATGTGATTAGCAAAAATTGGAGGCCATTATCAAACAAAATCACAGGTTCATGTTCCACTATTGATGCAGCCTTTAAACAAGATTAGCTCCAAATTCTTGTTTTATTTTGGATCTAAACCCTAAATTATACGTCAAATTATAAATTTTCTTTTAAAATTTATCAATCCAAGGACATCATCAAGTAAATCACTAAGGCGCAATTTCAAGCCCTGTTGGGGAGCCGAGAAATCAGTAACTGGATATAGAAACAGTGAGTTGTCAAAAAGTCAATGCAAGGTAAATCTTTATTATATGTATCTTCAAATTAGTTTCAAGAAAATTATTTGCATTTTATTTTCCCGGAAAACTTTTCCCCGGAAACAAACAAAGTCTCCACATTCTCGTATATTTTCAAACTTCCTCTCGCTGACCTCCATTTCCCAGTTATCAAACACAGAATTAACTAAAAATAATAATTTATTTATTTATTTATTTATTTCGAAATATTAAACAGCTTAAAGTAACAGAACAAGGAGAAATAGCGAGAGATTTAAGGAGCTTACAGAGTGAGAGAGGGAGATTTGTCGGTCTTCTCGACGGAGAGATAAACTGAGGTTGAAGATTCGAGAGGTTTTTTTCTTTTCTTTTTTGATTTATCGCGATATTTTGGAGTTAGTGTTTTGTATTGTATTATTAGCATTGGGTTTATTAATTTACAATTTTCTCTTTGTTTGTGATTTTATCTTCTCTTTCTCGTTTATCATTTTTCGATTTTTCTTTATTTTTTTAACGTCCTTTGCGATATTTCGCGTGCACATGCTTTGAGGAATTAAGAGATATTTTCATTAAAGACCTTTGTATTTGTATTTATTTCATTATAGACGAAACTTTTGTAAGACTAAGCAAATTATCAGTGAATTTTTGGAAAATTCATCATTCAAAATCTCTGAAAAAAAATTTGTGTGTACTAAAAATTAATTTGTGAATATGGATTATTTAATAAATATTAGTTAAGAAAAATATATTTTTTTTTGAAAGGAGATAATTTTTTCAAAATCTTAAATTTGAAAATTTCTTTTATATAAATTATGAGATAAAATTATAAATTATTATATTTTGATGGTATTGATTATTATATAGTTTATATTATTTTTATTTATTTATTTATTTTATTAGTATTTTATTCAATTAATATTATTATGTCATATTAATTCACATCTCATAATTAATTTAAAAAATTTGCATTGCTAATATTATTCAATTTATATTCATAATAGTGTTTAAAATTGTATTTACTGATATAATAATATTCTTTTTAAAAAACAATAAATATATTTTTGCATCATACATATTTACTTTTCTAATCTCTCTCTCTCTCTCTCTCTCTCTCTCTCTCTCTCTATCTATCTATCTATCTATCTATCTATCTATATATATATATATATTAAAAATAAAAATTAGTAAATACAAGTGATTAAATGCTAGTGTGTAATGTTAGAACAAGAAAAAGTCCAAAAATATCAACCAAAATTTGAGAATAATTATGCAGTCGTTTTATAAAAGCATTTTTAGTGTGTTTTTTTTTTCAAGTACAAATGCAATAACCCAACTAAACTAGCCCAATTTTTAATTGAGGTCCCCAATTATTTTATTGTTATTTTTTAAAAAATTTTATTAACAAATGCTCTTAAGGCATTTGTTAAAATTTTTATATTTACTATTTATAATAATTTTGAATATTTAATGTAATAATTAATGAGTATTTTTTTATGAATTTTAATATATTAAAAATTACAACTTATTAAATATAAAAACTTTAATAAATGTCTTAAAAACACTCGTTACTAAATTCCTTCTTTTAAAATCTCAACACTGCCTATTAAAGAAGAAATTGGTCCGTACCACCTGAAACGTTTTTTTTAATCTTCCAAAGTACTTAAAATTTTATTTTATTTTTTCTTAGAGGTGCTTAAGCTTATATTTTCCTATTACTTGACATTAGGTCGAGTGACATTATTTTTCTTGTTTGCTCTTTTTTTTTTTGCACATTACCTAATATTAGCATAACATAAATATGATTATCAAACAATAGAGCATGTAGTTTCACATTTTATGGTAAATAAGTATTACCCATTTCCTTTTGTATTTCTAACATTTGTATTATTTATATTATATAATACCATGTTAAAGAATGCCTTCATTCATATCTTAGAATAAGGTGGTTTCCAAGCATTACGCTTTTGTTTTTAAATAATATAATGTCACTACTAAAGCATTATATACACGATAGCCTTATAAAATTTGCATTAAATGATAAAGCTCTCCAATAATTTAATGAAATAGTTTACTATCATTTGTATGGTCAAAGAAATACCGTCTCTTTGAGATTTACATGATGGTTTCTTTAATTTTGTTTGCTTTCCACAGCCTCCATTATTCGTTCAAAGTTGAATGTATGTGATTTGAAGTTTATCTCTGACCATAATTTTTATGTATTTATTTAAATTTATCTAGCATGCCAAATTCAAGTGTTTTCATGCGTGACGTTTCATTATTCTATTATTAATAAAAACATTTATGTATTAAATATTGATTTTCTTATAGAAAAGATTAACTGGGAAATTTAATTTTTGAATACAATACATTTTATTCAAACTCATAATTTCAAGTTACATAATTTGAGTCTTGAGAGTTCAATCAAATAATTAGCAAGAGCTTTAAATTAGTTCAACTCTAAAAATAAATAATTAATTAATTATATTATCAAAATATTCACACCCAGCAACAAAACATTTATATATCAACGCAAACGACATGAAATTTAATAATTTCTCTACACTTATCATAATATTCGCACGATATTTAGTTGTAAATAATATTTATTATAATAGTAAAATATTTAAAATTAAATGAAAATTTGCTATGAATGGACACCTTTTTGTCTTTAATTTCAAAAATAATTATATTAAAAATCACTTTCCAAATTTAATTAAGGGGGTAAATTTTAGACAAATTTACTCTCATAATCTTTTTATACTAGTTTCGAGAGTGTATTTATACTAATTTTAAGTATATAATTATATAAATTTTAAGAGTGTCATTTAAACTGATTTTGAAACTGACAATTTATATTTAATTTTAGAATATGATTTATATTATTTTTTAGAGTGTCATTTATTCTAATTTTTAAAGTGATAATTTATACTGATTTTGAGAGTGCATTTTATATTAATTTTGAGAGTTTAATTTATATTAATTTTAAAAGTGATAATATAAACTGATTTTAAAAATAAAAATTTAATTAACTTCAAGGGTGATAATCTATTTTTTATAAATATTTTTCTTAATAAAAAATTATCTATTCACAATTAATTTATTATTATTTTTTACATTTAAATTATTACATCACATCTAAATTCTTATATATGCTACAGTCAATTGATTTATGTGACTGAAAATAAATTTGAAAGTTTTAGAGTTAAGTTTTAAGAAAATTAGAGGAAGAGACACTGTAAAAATAAAAATAAAAAAAAAAGTTTGAAATTTTAAATTATCTTATATTTATAAAAGCTGTAAGAGTAATATTGTCTGTTTTTGATTAAATTTGAGAATTTTTTTTTTAATTTGGCTAATTTTAAAATTAGGAGTTAAATTATGATCATTCATGTTAAGTTTCCAAATTAAATTTCGAGCTTGTTCTAGTATTAATTATGATATTTTAAGCTTAAAATTAAATTAAATTAATATTCGCACGTAAAATGCGACAATCATCATAGGAATAATTCATGCTTTTTCCTTCCAAGAAATGGCCAGCAGATTTGTTTGTCTCATGTCGACCGAAATCCTAATTATTAAATCGTACGTTTTCAGAAACGAAAGATCAACGGTTCTGATTCACATCACAGAATCCCAAGTGCTATTATCACAGGACCCACAACCCACCATACATGTTTTGTCACTTATCTTGGATGGTTTCGTAATAAATTGTACGTGTCAAGATCATGTGCAGTGCTGTCATGTCACCCACTTAACCGTCACCATTGATTGGTGCTCCGCTCGGTGAAACATATTTTCCACGGGCCAGAGTCGGATTTTCTTGGCGTAGAGATTCAAAGTCAACTGTTCTCTTACTGAACCGTGGAATTAACGTCGAAATCTTATTGGCTATTTGAAGTAATTGAATTGCGTGGTGAACTATCGTAAGCGGTAGCATGCGACAAATTTTAAATGCTTTATTCATTTATAGTCGTAATAATTAATTAGAATATATTTAATGTCTTGTTATTGCTTCAATTATCTATACTATTTCTTTTAATTAATTATATTAATATTATATTTCATTTTGTATTTTAATATTATTTTTTAAAAAAACAAATATAAAGTCGTTATAAAATAATTATAATATTATTGTATTATTTTTTAAAAATAAATATTTTATTATTATTGTTATAGAATTAAATTCAAAACAAATAGAAAAATTATTATAATAAATATAAAATTAAATTTGAATTATATACCTTTTCAATAAATATGAACAAAAATATTCCTTTTCTTTTTTTTTTTTTTTAAATTTTATTGTCTTGTAATCAATATATACACAAGTGACGTACGTAGCCCCCCCTTTCTTATATCATTCTCGCCGCCCATATAATTACTTAATTTATTCTCATTTCCATTGTCCAACAGTAAAATAAAACAAATAGTCAAAAGGAAACAACTGTGGAACATCCAAGGTAATCCTTCTTCAAGCTTGGAAAAGGCATCAATGGCCGAAACACACAGAAAATTATACACACTTACCTATACCTGGCAGTAGGTATAGAACCACAAACTACATATATACAAATATTATTTTAAAAATACGTAGCTTCGAAACCCTTTTTCTGTTTCCTTGATTTCCTCCGTTCTCTGTTTCTTTTTGTCTCCACATGCAATTTCTTGTTCATCCGCTATAAAAAAATAAGAATATATATCTAGTCATGAACTGGGGTTTCTTTCAATGATTATCAAAATGGCTTCCTGAATATAAGATGCTTTCTGAAGCAAAAACAGCTCAGCTCAGTGTTTTTCTTTATCATCATCATTCATTCATCATTGTTATCATGAACAACAAGTAAGAAGTACTTTTTTATCCAGTTATGTTTTGTACTTCATTCTGTCTTTTCTTCTTCTTCTTCTTCTTTGTTTTCTCTATTCTGTATTCCTGCAACATTTATTTACCTTTGTTGCAGAGAGCTGAATCTGGGTTCCGCAAGTTTTGCTTCGATCTGTGGACAAGAAGTAAGTATTATGTGTTTTCCATTTTTGAACATTTGCTGGTGTTTTTGTTTTATTTATGTGTTTTTAGAGAAATGACGGATGGAAGTAGGACGAAAAGAGATTATTTTCTAAGGCTTTAACCATTATTAGATGTGTAAGAAAGTCAGATTTTAGATTGTTTTCGCTTTGCTTTTCTTGCATTTTCTCTCCCCAGCCAAACAGAGTAGGTGGCAGAAAGTCAATAAAGACTAAACCGGACCTAACTAGAACTGCTTATTTTGACCAAATAGCAGACATTATCACTGGTGGATTCTTACAATCCACTGTATGTTTTTAGAAAAATAATAAGTAGAAGAAAAGTCTATGATTTAAGTAGCAATGGTCTATAATCAGGAACATAATGTGTTTGATCTTTCTATTCTTCTTCTAGATGTGAAGGAGATTTGCAGAAGCAATTCACTTTCGAACTGCTCATAGATTAATTAGCTTTTAAGTGTTCTACTGTGGATACGAAAATGAGTGGAAAAATGAACCTCTTGTTCATTTTCTCTGTAATTTTCTTGCTGGGAACAATTCTCTTGCCCATCAATGCCGATCCAGTTGAAGATAAGCAAGCGTTACTTGATTTCGTTCACAATATTCATCATTCGCGTTCTCTGAATTGGAATGAGAACAGCTCTGTATGCAATTCATGGACTGGTGTAACATGTAACAAAGATCAGTCAAGAGTTATACACCTCAGGTTGCCGGGAATGGGATTG
This sequence comes from Trichilia hirta, assembly GCA_035221805.1. NCBI lineage: Eukaryota > Viridiplantae > Streptophyta > Magnoliopsida > Sapindales > Meliaceae > Trichilia > Trichilia hirta. Next base: position 5,006,605 of record JAWDEX010000023.1, read on the forward strand.
CGCGGAGAAATTCCTCCCAACACCATTAGCCGATTATCAGCTCTACAGAATCTTAGTTTGAGATCAAATAGTATCTCTGGTTCATTCCCTCACGATATCTCAAAACTCCAAAATTTGACAAACCTTTACCTCCAATTCAACAATTTCTCAGGTCCATTGCCTTCAAATTTCTCAAATTGGAAGAATCTTACTGTTATTGATCTTTCGAACAATTATTTCAATGGAAGTATCCCATCTTCAATCTCAAATTTGGCTCACCTCACAGCTTTGAATCTTGCGAACAACTTACTTTCAGGTGATATTCCTGATGTCAATATTCCTAGTTTGCAGCTGATAAATTTAGCAAACAATAATCTCACTGGAATTGTACCTCGTTCTCTTCAAAGATTTCCTAGTTTGGCATTTTCTGGTAACAATCTTTTATCAGAAAATGCACGTCCTTCAGCTCAACCATCCAGGAGAAAAAACTCAAAACTAAGCCAGTCTGCATTATTGGGGATAATACTAGGGGCTTGTGTGCTGGGATTTTTCATAATCGCTCTTCTGATTGTCTGCCGCTATTCTGACAAAGGAGGTAAAGATATGATACCAGTGAAATCACAAAAGAAAGAGAAGTCATCGAGGCAAGGGGTCTCTGAGAGCCATGATAAAAGTAGCAAGCTTGTGTTCTTTGAAGGTTGTAACCTTGCCTTTGACTTGGAGGACTTACTGCAAGCATCAGCTGAGGTGCTTGGAAAAGGAACATTCGGGACAACATATAAGGCAGCTTTAGAGGATGGAACGACAGTTGTGGTGAAGAGAGTGAAGGAATTGAAAGTGGGAAAACGAGAGTTTGAGCAGCAGATGGAGGTGGTGGGAAGTATAAGGCATGAGAATGTGGCAGCACTAAGAGCTTACTACTATTCCAAGGATGAGAAGCTTATGGTTTACGATTATTATGAGCAGGGCAGTGTCTCTTCAATGTTACATGGTAATTTCAATTCCCTCCTACCTGTAAAACCACCATTACATTGATCCTTCATTTGTAAAAATTCCTTCAAAAAGGAATTATATCATAATAATTCAGCTCTAATTTGCAGGTAGACGAGGTGAGCATCGGACTTCTTTAGATTGGGAAACCAGAGTAGGGATTGCAATTGGTGTAGCGAGAGGCATAGCTCACATCCATACACAAACTGCAGCAAAACTTGTGCATGGAGACATAAAAGCTTCAAATGTTTTCCTTAATTCTCAAGGACAAGTTTGTGTTTCTGATATTGGTTTAGCAACACTGATGAGTCCAATGCCAGCACCAGTTATGCGTTCAGCCGGGTACCGTGCCCCAGAAGCAATGGATAGTCGGAAAGCAACTCAAGCATCCGATGTCTACAGTTTTGGGGTCTTCCTTCTTGAGCTTCTCACTGGAAAATCCCCGATACATGCCACTGCTGGTGACGAAGTTGTTCACTTGGTGAGGTGGGTAAATTCTGTGGTTAGAGAGGAGTGGACTGCTGAAGTGTTTGATATAGAGCTTTTGAGGTATTCCAACATAGAGGAACAAATGGTAGAGATGTTACAGATAGGAATGTCTTGTGTGGCGAGAATGCCAGAGCAGAGACCAAAAATGGTGGATGTAGTAAAAATGGTGGAGGATATCCGTCGACTGAGTACAGAAAACCCAGCATCCACAGAAAGTAAGTCAGAAATCTCAAGCTTAGCAGCAACTCCAAAGGCAACTGAAATTGCATCTTCCTCTACTGCTCATTGAGATTCATTTTGATCACCGGAACCCAGTAACTATTAGTTGTCATCGTATAAATTTTTTAACCTCTATTCCATTTGGAAAAGGTAGTTTCTTTGACGTGTTAGTTGTTTGCGTCTTTATGTATCTATGACAATTTGGGAGCCAAAAAATTAGTTTAGCAACCTAACTCCAGCTATGGTCAAAGCTAAGTTAGGTCTTTGTCTAATGTATAATGTGGTAATTACAATGTTATTATGCATGTGGAATTAAATGGTCTTGTTCAGTAATTAAAGCTAAAAAAAGAAAAAAGAAAAAAAAGTTCTGTTCGTAACATATATACTTGGATGGTCGGTGGATTCATAACCTACTGATTTGTCTTTCCAGACAGGATCCTTAATGTGCCAAAACCTTCGTAATTCACAATGCAATTCGACAGCATCTCACCTGCTGTTCAATTTAATGAACCCAGATGCCATTAAACCATATACATTTATTTGGGTGGTCTGCCAAAACTCTTCTTTATATTAGAAACATTATAGCATAGTTCAAGATTCTTCGCCTAGATTGGATGGGATTTACAAGACTCAATTTCAATCTCTCAAAGTGAGAGACCAACCACCCTGCTACGGGTGATTGACCATTGCGGATGGGTTCTAATATGCCAGTTCCCAGTGACCGAGTTATTTTTAATTTATTGTATTTCTTTTTTTGAGCACTAGTAAACGGTTCATTTCATTCCATATCAAAGATTATTAATATCAGGATTGAGTTACACATAATCCATTTGGGTAAGCAAATGGTGAAGCCATTACATACTCACCAGCAAAAACACCACACATACACCAAAATAAAGGTATTCACAAAGTATCCTCTTTCTTAAGTTTCTTTTTGAATATCCTTTGCTTCTGAAGTAAGAAAGTAACATTGGCAACGGCATCATGAAGATTAAGTGGGTATGGATTGCCAGACACACAAGGAAAAGATCAAGAATCCCCGAGTGAGTATATCTTCCAACGGGTGAATAGGATTTGGTTCTCGACATGTTACATGTATGGCTAAAAGTTCGACTGTTTTTGTGTTGTTGGCATGTAAGGGCAGTCAGTTGGTAGACAATATAAACAGAGTTTGGCGTAAAAATCAAGTTCCACTACTCATGAACCTTCTGTTGCTCTCGCTTGCTATGAACTTTAAAACCTCAGGCGGATGAATCTAATAAATGCATCTCAAGATCGACATTTTCAATCCATAACTTCACCATAATGGAGAGCATATTTCTATGGTTCTTCAAATTTTCCTTTGTATACCATTTACTAATAATCACACGCAATTGGAAGTGGATATGATATGTTACTATCGATTTTTGAACGTGGATTCATAAACAAAACTTCATAATGTCATATAATTCAACAATTCAGTTGGCCACCCCAATTTTCTCTTACAAGCTTTACTCAATGATCTTCCTCTAACAAGGCCAAAAAGTTCAATTTTTATTGTAATTTCCGTTTAATTTCCTTGAGTCTGCTAGGGGTTCTATGGAATTTGAAATGTGAAAGTTCTTTCCTTTCTACTCTGAGGGGTAACATAAACATAAAATCAGATATCTAATCCAAACAAATTACATGTAGATGCGTAACTGATACTTAGAAAGGCAAACAATGCACATCATAGCCATGTCTTCTGTGGAAAAGAATTTAGCATTGATTTTCTAAGTATCACATTTCATACATCCAGCTGAAGTGTTTGAAGATGAATAAAAATTACAGAATTATTTTTTGCGAAAAAAGAAAAAAGAAAAAAGAATCACTGTATTTCAAATATCAAAATGATAAAGCTCCCCATTTTCAGGGGGATATTAACCTTAAAGTCGAGTACCAGCAAATGAGCAATGACTAAAGAATATTTTACCTTTACAATGAAGATGTTGTTCCCCTGCAAAAGTGTACAAACATATTAAAGCAACTGTAAGCTGCAACTCATTTCATCACAATTCTTGTTTTAACACCTCCTGAAATACACAAAAATAAGAAGCTTCAGAAGCACATACCAAATGTCCTAATATGAAATTACCGGAAATTTGGTCATTCTAAAATGTACATAATAACAAACCTTCTACTTTTTCAAATTGAACTTCCTTCACCATTTCAGCAGCT
>JAWDEX010000023.1:5010577-5039810 GCA_035221805.1 Trichilia hirta
GGAGGAGTTCCCAAAGAAGGCTAAATTATTTTTTGCTTATGCTGCAGATAAGTGGGATGCTGAGTATTATGCTAAAGTCAATGACGATATTTATGTGAATATTGGTCAGTATCTTCTTGAGTGAAGTAATAAAAATCCTACCCACCGCATTTTAAAATTTGAAGAGGACACATGTTTAATGTTTTCTTGTTTTGCCAGGCTACTGTTAATGGACTCCTTGTGTCTGGAAAAAAAAAAGACAAATCCAACATAGCGTCCTGAAGTTCCTCTTCTCTCAATCTTAAAAGGAATAAACGAATATTTTCTTAAAAAATAATGTTAATATTTTTATTTTTTGTTGACATCTTTAATCGTACTGGCAAATATTTTTTTGTAAGATACTAGGGAAATATTTTCTTTATCATAGCAATGTTTATAGGGTTTACCATGAACTCTTTCGCTTTCCACCTGCTTATCCTTATATTTCCTTCACAGATGCCTTAGGAGCTACGCTTGCAACTCATCTGGACAAGCCTCGCGGTTATATTGGATGTATGAAATCTGGCGAAGTTTTCTCTGAATTGTGAGTTTGGCCAAAAAATTTCAATGAAACACAAAATTTTTCAAAAGTTAAAAAGAGTCACGAATGCATTTAAATACTAGTTATTGTAGTCACAAATGAATTTGAATGCTATTTATTCTCATATATTTTTAACTGCTGGACTTTGGCAGAGGCCATAAATGGTATGAACCAGATTGGTGGAAGTTTGGCAATCAGAAAACGTAAGTAAAATTGTGGACAACTCATATTTTGATTAAAAGTGTTGGCATGGTTTACTCATGTAATGTAAATGGATATTACATTTATGGAAATCTTTACGGTTCTAAAGATATATTCTTTTTGGAACATTTTACCTTCCTGCATGTTTGCCTTATATATTGAATACAAATTTCTTGCATCCAACAGATACTTCCGCCATGCATCAGGTGAGATGTTTGTCATATCACGGGCTTTGGCTAAATTCGTATCCATAAATAGGTTAGTTCTGTTTTCTTACGGTTCATCAGCTTTGTCACCTACCATTGTGCAGAGCAAGGATTGATTTCTGATTTATTGAGTATGCAGATCTTTACTTTGCACCTATGCCCATGATGATGTCAGTGTTGGATCCTGGTTTCTTGGGCTTGATACCAAACATCTCAATGAAGCAAAGTTTTGCTGTTCATCTTGGTCATCAGGTCTCTCTTTCCTCTCGCTAACACCACCCCAAGTTGTTTGTGTACAAAGACTGAAACTATCAGTGGTTGAGGGTTTCCTTCATTCTTCTTTTCTTTTTTCATGTACTGGATGACCTATCCTTACTAATGGCCAAGTTTTAGAATATATATGCTTTGAAAACGAAATTCTTTTGTCATTCTATTTCCTGAGGGTATTGAATGTGTACTTTCATGTTTCAGGAGCCATCTGTGCAGGAGTTTAATTCCATTTGGCTTCAACATTCTGAGAGGCAAATGTAGACCTGATAACATCACCGTTTTGGGAAGAGAGGCGAGTATTTACACTTGCATGTTTGCAGTCTGCCTGACAAATTCTAAAGTTGGTTTTAGGCATCTTGCCTATTTGATGGAAGTTGCTCGTTTATCATCTGAATACATTGCATATGGGGAGATAAGGAGCTGGATCTATCAACAGTAGCAGGAAATTAATGAACAAAGTAGATACATTTCAGTAGAAATTTAGGCATTATTTTTAGTGGCATAGTTATAATGCAGTGAAGTATAAAATTTTCTATTTTTTTGAGTGAAATTATTCCATTTATTTAACAACTGCCAAATATTAAATACATGGTGGCTTTACCATTCTTTTACCGTGATTAAGAATGAGATCCCAAGTAAAGCCTGCATATCCATTTGAATGCACAGAATTTATTTTGTTTTGAAACGAGATAATTTATGTTCACTCCATTCATTGTACGAACCAAATGTATTTATCAAACATTATTGAGTATTGTTCATCCCTCTATCCTCCAAGCTCCGATTATTGTCTGCGTACTTATTGTTATCAACGCAGAAAACTAGAATATTAAATAAGACTGTCTATCAGCCTTCATAAAATGAAGACTAACTCGTTTTTACAGGATGGATTGTTGCATTAACCAATCCCATTGATATTAGCAAGAGTAAAATCAAGGTTTAAACAATTTGGCATGTTTTGGTTGAGTACAGATAATTCTTTTGATTCCTCATTGAAACAACACATATTTCAGCAATATAACGGAGCCATAAAATAATAGATACTCATGTAGGGGAACTGAGAAAATGTTGGTGACTTTATACAATCTGAGTAAACCTTGAACTAGAAAAAGCGAAACACAAAACTGTCTGTATTATTAGTATCACTTTAATACTCCACATACTAAACACAATCGTAGTCTTTGGTTTTCTCAACCTGAGCTACTAAGAAGATGCGCCAATGCCTTATCTGTGTCATTGTCATGCATAAGTAACACTTCAGCAACATTGCTAGATGTAAATCCCATTTCTCGAAGGATGTTGTAACCATTGGCAAATTCGCGAACCTGAGTAGGCGAAAGTAAGATATTTTTCAGTTGAACCACTTAAGAAACTGCAAAGGATGAGGAACTTGGATCATGTCCAAATCTCATTATGCACTCAGGGAAGTGTTGATGACTATACAAATCTTAGTTACAATGTCTATCAATAATACAGAAAAAGACATTGTGCGGGTGCTGCCAATTCCAGTCTGAATGCCGTTTAATCAGTGAGTATAAAGTTGATGATAATGTGATCAAAATCCTTAAGCCCCCAAGCACACAGTAATTACAATAATAGAGAACATGCCAACCATAAGCTCAAGAAAGTACCTTAGTTGGATTGTCTCCATAGTTTGCAACTGCAATGTGAACGGCTTCTCGGTTAAGTCCTGACGCAATGTATCTGTTCACCACAGGATCTCCTGCAGCTGAACCCTGCATTGATATTGATGTCACCCTACACTTGACAGATGATTTTTAAAGCCTAGAGAATATAATGTCTTCAATAGAAATAAACCAGTCACAATCTATTGTACTTCAGTAGCCTGCCACCAAATATTACTGCAGATATTCTATACATGCTAACAAGAAGTTGTAAATCTAAACCTGCCTCGAAATCCTAATCACCTCATTACAGAAACATGAAAGTCACAAGCTTTCCACTGCAAATAAACTCATAACGTACCAACGAAGAAGTTGATTCACTTTTAGGCAGATGATTTTCCATTGCAATCCTGCTCCAGTTTTGGCTACCCTTCTCCGCTTCTGCCAAAACTCTCTTTTCAAAATCAAAATCGAAGTGAAAATTGCTACGGGGAATATCTCCTACTTGTGGTGACAATGGAGGCTAAAAAATTGGCATGTCAAAGAACCAATCAAATTAATCACCACAATATATAACACAATTAAACTAAAAGCTTAATAATTATAATGTTTGTCTCACATATATTTGTACACAACACAAGAACTGAAAATCCCTCTCCCTACTATAATAGTACAAGGAACTTAATCGTATATGCCTTGCTCTATAAAATAGTGTCAGTATCACCTGTGCCCTCCAAGACAGATCAAATCAATATATTTTTCCCTTGAAAAAAAAAAAAGACTATCACCGACATTAACCAATGCTCTAATACCAAAACGCAGCCCTCTAGGTGAGCCAGACAAATTTCAAGGAGGGAAAGTATTCGTGATATCAAGCTTCTCTAAGAACTTACAATGACTTTTCTACACTTACTAATTCAAAAACTCATCTCCTCGTCAATCTAAACCCTTCAAATTACTATCGGAACATAGTATAACTCATAATAACTCATTGCAAGTCAACGTTCAAAAAGATCATACTAGGATTCATGATCAATTAATAGTAAAATCTACATATCAAGATAAAAAGGACCATACCGGAGGAGTAATTCGATACTCTGGCTTCAAAGCAACCTTAATCCCCAATCCTGCTGCAATACATCCCACAAAACAAATGAATCCTTCAGTGTGACATGAATACCTAGGGCTAACAATCTTGATCATTATATAAAACAAAATTGAACATAACATCCGAAAAGTTCAAACTTCAGCATAATTTGTCACTTTCACGAGCAAATAACGAAAACTTACTAGACGGTGAGGAAGGGGAAGAGCTTTGATTATAAGAGGAGATGCGGGATACGGGAGGGACCATGGTATGGCCCTGCTGACCGATCCTTGGATAAAGAGTCGACCCGTAGATCGGATGGTGGTTTGCTGCTGCCGCCGCCGACGATGTGTTCGGAGGAGGACCGTACATCGGGTACGATGAACCGGCTCTATTCCTGAAATCGTAGTCCATTGACTTCGCGTCCGGCAGAGCTCGAGGGAAAAGAAAATAAGCAATTGGAGAAGAGTAGAAGAAATGAAGGGTAACGTTTGTTTCCGGGTCTTTTACTATCCCGCTCTGGGTTTGTGACGTGCTCGTGTTCGTTGGGTTGTTTTCCAATGTTGAACTTTTATTTATTTAAAATTTAAGCAAGTTATTATTTTCGGAGAAGATGGTTAATATATTTAAAATACATTTGTAAATGTTAAGAATATATTATATGTCATGTATTTTACAAGATATATTTCAATCATTAATTTTGAATTCATGTTCTATGCATAACTACTACGTACAAGCAAGTAAGAAAATTTTACACGATTTTATTTACAATATTTTCTAGAAATTAAAATGATAAAATTATATTATTGTCATATATTTATATAATTTATATTTTATTATTTAAAATAATAATAATAATGTATTGAAAAGAAGCAATATATATAGTATAATCATTCTACTTGGCATTACTATTTATTCACAAGAATAGATTGGTTTATGTTTATTACTTCCCTGCAACACATCCTTATCATCTATACAATTTGTATTCTTAATTTTTTTTTATTAATATTTAAAATATTTATTAAAATTATCATAATTAGACCCTTTTTTTTGGATATTTTACAACTCAATTAAAAAAATGCATGATTAAGATATATAACCTGATGAAAAGATGGTGTGATAGTATATATAAGTGTACCGTCTGATTTTTTTTGGAACTTTTTCTTATAATTTTTTAAATCTTGAATTTTTCAACTGCAAAAACTAAAAATCTAAAAATTATAATAAAAATTTGAGAATTACAACGGGCCTGATCGTTGCTGTACAATATGACCTAATCGTTGTAAAAGCATAATAATACCAATGCTTCTTATAGGCAACATTGTGGCTAATGATCCGTTTGACAATGCTAATTAGTACTACGTATTAAATTATAAAATATAAACAATTATTCATGTGTTTGACTATTAATTCTAGAAGTGTTTTACCAAATTTAATTCACACTAAAAAATTATATTAACGCAATAGAATGTTCCCTAAGCTGCTTTGTACAGGGCAACAGAATGTCTTACCTAAGCACTTCTACATTACCTAACATACTAACATGACCAATAGTTTTCAACTACCTAAGCACAGTTACAAGGCATTATGAAGATAAAAGATACATTGATGCGATTGCTTTCACAATCATAAACCAAATATATGGTCGTTGGCACCAAATATGGCGGCGTTGAACTGTCTTGTATTCAAGTCGCTGCCATCCAAAGCAGAACCGAAACGATCAAGCCATTGAGTTGGGCTGGGGTTTTCACATTCTTCTACCCATTCTGAAGTCATATCAATGTCATCTAATTGAATAGGGTCAGCTTCAACAGACTTCGCTCTTGCCAGCTTGAGATTGTAATTTATGTAGACAAGGTCGTTCAATGTTTCTTTGTCAATCTTGTTGCGCTTTTCTGAGTGAATCTGCTGAAATGTGCTCCAATGCCTCTCAAAAGAAAAACTGCTGCAGACTTGGCTTAGTATTCTGATTGCAACTCGCTGCAGCACAGGTGCTGAATCGCCATATTGCTCCCACCACAGCCCTAAACATAAAGCAGTAAGTTTTCATAATGCAAGGAGCAAAAGCGAATCGTTTAAACATACTCAGCAAGTACAAACACCACGTCAACTTCTCTAAGGTAAATGAATGACATTTAAAAGTCGTACTAATATTTCACTTTAAAAATCAATAGTTTTAATATTCAAAATAATAATGCCCATAAAGAAAGCTCAAAGCAGAAGCAAGAACGAGGATGCAAGCGTGTGTATGAATACACAGAAACTGCACATCAGAAAAGCATCTGCCACTCGTCTATATTTTTGTGTCATAACGGACTTGAAAATTGATGCACTGCTTGTGAAGAAGGATTTTCACTCTGTAAACCAATGAGATAATTGTATTCTAGTGATAGTTCACTGCATATGTCGCTAGCCCAAAATTCTCCATCACAAATGCAGAACAACGTACAAAACAACAAATATGGATTACATACCAGGAGGAACTGTTTCTCGTGCCTCCATTGCTAGTTTACAACCAAACATCCCACTGGCCCTTGAAAAAGTTAAAATCTGATTGGTGATGTCGCGTCTTGCATCACGAGTAGGGAGTAGTTTCTCTAGAACATTAAAGAAGTCTTCTTTTATAGATCCAAGGAATTTTATTTCTGGATTATACTGAATACTAGGGTTCAAGAATGCTGCTGCTGAATGTAGAGGTGAATGAAGTTGGTCCCTCCACTTCCTATCGACTATATCTAAAAATATCTTACACTTATTCTCATCCATTATGTAGTATGTCCTTATCGATTCCTTTGCCCTCGTCATCTGCTCATATATAGATCCTACAGCAAGTCTCCCTCCAGATACTTCCCTCAGTACTTTCAGAAATGGCTCAGATATGGACACACTCTCTTCAACTGCCCTCCAGAAATCATTATCCTCAACAATGGTAATACATGATATACTTTGTGGCTTATTCGGACATAAGGAATTTGCAGAGTACTCGGGGCTGTTGAACATAAGCGTCAATCTTGATCTTTGCTTCAATATAGATTGCAATGACAGAAAGTTGGACACAGACTTGGTTATACCAGTCCTAATGAGTTCCTGTCCCCCAGTAAACTTCTTCATTAAATCAAGCATCGACGCATTGTTGTATATAAACTTCGATATGGTTTGTGCTTGCATGATACATCTGTTCACCCAATCAACCTTAGAAAATTCATCCAAGATTATATTTAAACACCGAGAAGAACATGGAGACACAAAAATGGTTCCATAGTTCTGCAAAATATGATTTGCAATCCCCGTATAGTTGAAACTACTATCCATGATTATCTGCACAACATTCTCGGGGCCAATATCTTGAATGACAGAGTCAAATATATCAGCAAGGTATTTTATGTTTTTAAAATTTGAGGAAGCATCTACAGACTTGAGGAAAAAAGTTCTGGAGGGTGAGGAAACCAAAAAATTAATCAAAGCCCTGGATTTGTTGTCAGTCCATGTGTCTGCAATTATGGTACAACCTGTCATAACCCACTCTTTCTCAATATCCCTCCATTGTAGGCTCACTTCAGACTTGATCCTGTCCAACCACATAGTCTTCAAAGTTTCAGCGGATGGGCCAGTAAATCCAGGACCAAATTTTCTTATTGCATCAATCATTTGTTGATAGGATGAAGAACGGGCTACAGAAAAATCCAGCTTATTCTCAAAAAAGAACAGAGCAATACTTCTCTCTGCATTTTCTTGGTTGTTTAAAGGGGAATTTCCCATTGGAGTTATGGAAGGGCAAACTTTTGTCACTGGAGGTGGTGTATCCAGAGGCATAAGAGATTTACTTGCAGATACATTCCCAGGAGATTTAGCTTCTGCTACTACCCGTTGCTTTTTAACTCTTGATGTTTCTTTAACATCCTCCTTTGATGCAATTATAGCCCTCACCCTATCAGTAACATCATCTCTTACTTTGCTACACGGGTTTACACCTTTACTTGGAAGACGAGATAAATGATGCTTCAATCTACTGATGCCACCATTCAAAACTCTCATGCAGAATTTGCATTTCACCTTATTTCCATCTAATTTATCAGCATACTCCCAGCAGACATCTTTTTCTCTAACCACTGCCCAAAGATACTGCCGTAAGTTCATAAAATATCCATGCCTCTTTCTTTCATTTTCTTCACAACTAGTATCTAAGCAAGCAGATCATAGTATAGAGTGGAGGCTATAAATTTCATCATTAATAACATATGAATTCATAAGAAGAGCTAAAGTTTTAGATGCATAAGAGAGAACTAAGAACAATATATGAAGAAATCTAAGTAATTAAATAACTGTAAATGATCATTAGGATGGAAACACTCAGAATAAGGGGTATAGTGCTTTATAGATGTCTCATAACAAGCATAGATGATATTCGAACGCTCTGCAATACACTTTCAACAGTTATCACAGCAGAATAAGCATAAACTTACTGATGCTGTAGAAAATGTTTTATGTCCTTGGGTAATTCCCTGTTCATATGAGGAGGGAAAGAAAAGGAAAAAACAGAACAAATATAAGAAAATATTGTCAAGATCATGCATTTCTAATAAAACTAACGATATAACCATTACAAACAGCAGAATGAACTGCTATCAGACCTAGAATTTACGCATAACAGAAGCACGTAAATGTATATTGATTCACCAAGAAGAAAGAAGACATTTAGAATGGAGAATTTAATCAAACAGGACGTTTGATAATCAAATACGTGATTAGCAAAAATTTGAGACCATTATGAAACAAAATCACAGGTTCATGTTCACCATAGACGCAGCCTTTTGAACAAGATTAGCTTCAAATTTTTGTTTTAATTTGGGACCTAAAGTCCTAAACCCTAAATTATGCGTCAAATTATAAATTCTCAGTTTTTTCTAAATTTTGTCCGTCCAAGATCATCATCAAGTAAATTACTCAAGCTCAAGCTCCGTTCGGCAGCTGAGAAAATCAGTGACTAGATGCAGAACAGTGCGTCGTCGTAAAGTCAATGCAAGATAAACTTTTACTAAATGTACCTTAAAATTAGTTTCAAGAAAATTATTTATATTTTGTTTTCCCGGAAAACTTTTCCACGGATACAAACAAAGTCTTTTCCGTCGTCACAAATTTTCAAACTTTCCCTCGCACGCCTCTATTTTCCATTTATCAAACACAGAATTAAGTTAAAAAAATAATAATATATTTTTTTTCTCGAAATATTAAAGAACTGAATGTAACAGAACAAGGAGAAATAGCGAGAGATTTAAGGAGCTTACAGAGTGAGAGAGAGATTTGTTAGTCTTCTCGACGGAGAGATTAACGGAGGTTGAAGATTTGAGAGGTTTATCTTTTCTTTTTCGATTTATCGCGATATTTTGCAGTTAGGGTTTTGTATTGTATTGTTGACATTGGGCTTATTGATTTACAGTTTTCTCTTCGTCTATGATTTATCTTCTTTTTTCTCGTCTATCATTTTTCGATTCTCCTTTTTCTTTTTCTTTTTCTTTTTTTTTAAATAACGTCTTCTGCGATATATCGCGTGCACATGCGTTGAGGAATTAAGAAATATTTTCATTAAATCCCTTTATATTTGTGTTTATTCCTTTATAGACAAAACTTTTGGACAAATAAACATAATCATTATTGAATTTTTGAAAATTAATAATTCAAAATCTCTGAAAAAAGGTTTTATTTGTTTTGAAAATAAGTTTGTGAATATGGATTATTATTTTATTTTCTCTTGCTAAAATGATTTATAAGTATTAGTGATTATTTCAAACTAAATAAGAAAAATATATGATATGTTGACTAATAATTTTTTTTTTTTTAAATTTAATTATTAATACTTCTTAAATTTGATAAAAAAAATTTATATGAACTACGAGATAAAAATCATGAATTATTGTGTTTTGATAGTGTTGGTTATTATAGAATTTATAGAATTTATTTGTATTCATTTATTAAATGAATATTTAATTCAATATATATATATATATAAATTTGTATCTCATAATCTATATAGAGAATTTTCATATTTAATATTATTTATTTTCTATTCATATAAGTGATTCATGTTACAGATATAACAATATTCTTTTCAAAAGGTCACTATGCATATTTTTTAGATCATACATTATATATATATCGCGCCTGAAAATTTAAAAAATAATAATAATAATAATAATTTCTAAGATTAGAATAACATGAATATAATTTATCAAATAATAGAGCATGTAGTTTCACACTTTAAGGAAATAAGTGTGATTCATTTCCTTTTGTGTTTTCTTACATTTGTATTATGTAAATTAAGTATAAGTACCATGTTAAAGCATGCCTTAAACTAAGTTACGCTTGTTTTCATATAATAGCTAGAATGTCAATATTCTGGCATTACATACATGATAGCATTATTAAATTTGTATTAAATGACAAATCTCTCCAATAATTTAATGAAAATGTTTATTATTATTGGTATGGTCAAAGCAATACCATCTCTTTGTCATTTACATAATGATTATCAATTTTTATTCTTTAATTTTGTTAGCTTTCCACAAGCTCTATCATTCATTCAAGTTGAATGTATGTAAATAATATTTTTTTTTTAGTTTATTTAATTTTATCTAACATGTCATATTTAAGTGTTTTCATGCTTGAATTATCATTATTTTATTATTAATAATAACGTTCATGTATTAAATAATAATTAACTTTATAAAAAAACATTAATTAAGAAATTTAATAAATTTTATTTTAAATGCATATTTTTAAATTACATTATTTGAACATTGAGATCAGGATTAAATCGTTTGTTTTTGGGAATAGACAAGAAATTAAAAATATATTTTTGCTTTTTACTCACCATTTTGTCTTAACTCAAGCGACGTGAAATATAATAATCTCTTCATCCTAAATAATAATAAAATATTTAAACATTTAATCATGAGTTATGTGAAATAGAACAATCTCTTCAAACTTATAATAACAGAATATTTATTTATACATCAAAGCGAGAAGTGATAATCTCTTTATATTTAATATAGTAATAGAATATTTACATATAGTTGCAAGCGATATATAACAATTTTTTCACACTTATTATAGTAATAAAATATTTACCCGTGAAGTTGCGAGTCCACTTTGATACTAAATTGTACTAATTACAGTAATTTAGACTTAAAATTAAATAAAAATTATTCTTTTTAAGTAAATAATTTATCATAAATTTGTTTTTAAATTTTACAATTCAAAATATTCCTGTTTTATCAAAAAATTTCAAAAATAATATTTCTTTAAAAAAAATGTCACAATAATAATATATGCATTTTCTTTTCGAGAGATCGCTAGAAGATTTACGCCTCATGTCTACCCAAAGTCCCAATTATTACATCATACGTTTTTGGAAACGAAAGATCAACGGTTCTGATTGACGTCGAAAAATCCGACGTGTAATGATAACTAGAACGTAGGAATGTTTCTCATTAATCTTGGATGTTACGAAATAAATTGCACGTGTCAAGATCATGTGCAGTGCTGTCATGTCGTTTTCACGCACGAGTGTGGGATTTGCGCGACTGAGACCTGCAAATCAACTGTTCGCTAATGGAGCGTGGAGTTAACGTCGCTATATGATTGGTTATTTAAAATAATTGAATTTTAGTAAGTGAACTATCACAGTAACGGCGTTCCTTCATGTATGCCGTAATAATTAATTAGAATGTATTTAAAGACTTATGATTGATGATAAAAGCTTTTAGTAATACTTCCTAATTCATTTATACTATTTATTTAATTAATGATATTAATTTTATATTAATTTATCAATATTTCCATATTGTATCCGTTTGAATTTTAATATTATTAAAAATACGTTTTAAAAAAAAAAAGACAAATAACGTCTTGTTGTAAATATAGTTATATTATACTATAATGATGTCATTATATTATTTTTTAAAAATACATAAAATTTTATTATTATTATTATTAAATTAAGTTCATAAACATATAAAATTAAATTTGAGTTATAAAATTCTGTAATAGTATGAACAAAAATATTCATTTTTTTAATTTTTCCTTATTATCTTGTAATTAATTTATACACTAGTGAGGTTGGCTTCAGCTTTCTTATATCATCCCGACCGCCCATATAATCGTTTTAACCTATTCTGATTTCCATCATCCTACTGTAAAATATAACTAATAGTCAAAAAGCAACAACTGTAAAAACCTCCATGCCAATCCATTTTTAAGCTGGAACAAAGGCATCGATGGCGGAAACGCACAGAAAATTAAACACTTACCCATACCCCACAATAGGTATAGAACCGCAAGATATATCTATCTATCTATCGATCGATCGATCGATCTATATATCTTCCAAACCGTTTGTCTTTTTCCTCGATTTCCTCCTTTCTCTCTCTTTGTCTCCACATGCAATTTCTTGTTCATCCGCTATAAAAGAAAATAAGAATATATATCTAGTCAAGATATGAGGTCTCTTTCAATGATTATCAAAATCACTTCCTGCATGTCAAGCCGCTTTCTGAAGCAAACCCAGCTCAGTTCAGTGTTTTTCTTTATTACCATATTTCATTCATGCTTGTTGTCATGAACAACAAGAAGTAAGTAGTACCTTTTTAACGAGTCAAGTTTTATACCTCACTCTGTCTTTTCTCCTTCTTCGTTTTCTCTGTTCTCCATTCATGTAACATTTATTTACCTTTGTTGCAGAAAGCTGAATCTGAGTTTGGGAAGTTTCAGTGTGATCTGCTGACAAGAAGTAAGGTTTTACCTTTTTTCCTTATGAACATTTGTTGGTGTTTTCGTTTTTACTGTATGTGTTTTCAGAGAAACGAAAGATGGAAGTAGGATGAAAAGAGTTAATTTTCTAAGGCTTTAATCATTATTAGACGTACGAAAGTCGAATTTTAGATTGTTTTCTCTTTGCTTTTCTTGTGTTTTTTTTTTCTCAGCAGCCAAACAGTGTAGGAGGCAGAAAGTCAATAAAGAACTGAACCTCACCAAACTAGAATTTGCTTATTTTGACCGAATTAGAAGACATTATCAGTATTGGATTCTTATTGGTCAATCTGTTTGTAAAACAATAACAATAATAAGAATAAACGTTTATAATCAAAACATAATGTGATTTGTGCCTTCCATTCTTCTTCTAGATGTGAACGAGATTTGCGAAGCAATTCGCTTTTGACCTGCTAACAGCTTAATTAGCTTTCAAGTGTTCTACTGTGGATAAGAAAAAGACAGGAAAAATGAACCTCTTGTACATTCTCTCTGCAATTTCTTCCTGGGAACAATTTTCTTGCCCGTCAATGCCGACCCTGTTGAAGATAAACAAGCATTACTCGATTTCATTCATCATATTCATCACTCGCCTTCTCTCAATTGGAATGAGAACAGCTCTGTTTGTAATTCATGGACTGATGTGACATGCAACAAAGATGAGTCAAGAGTAATACACCTCCGGTTGCCGGGAATGGCATTGTGCGGAGAAATTCCCACTAACAGCATTAGCAGATTATCAGCTCTACAGAATCTGAGTCTGAGATCAAATAGTATCTCTGGTTCATTGCCTTTTGATATCTCGAAACTCCAAAATTTGACGACCCTGATCCTCCAATTCAATAATATCTCAGGTCCATTGCCTTCAGATTTCTCAAATTGGAAGAATCTTTCTATTATTGATCTTTCAAACAATTATTTCGTTGGGAGTATCCCATCTCAAGTCTCAAATTTGGCTCACCTCACAGCTTTGAATCTTGCGAACAACTCACTTTCAGGTGATATTACTGATGTCCATATTCCTAGTTTACAGCTGATAAATTTAGCAAAAAATGACCTCACCGGAATTGTTCCTCGTTCTCTTCAAAGATTTCCTAGCTCGGCATTTACCGGTAACAATCTTTCATCAGAAAATGCACTCCATCCAGCTCTTCCTGTTCAACCACCCAATCGTCAAGCTCAACCAATCAGTAGAAAAAACTCAAAATTCAGTCAGTCTGCATTACTGGGGATAATACTAGGGACTTGCGTAAAATAATAGCAGAATTAATTAAATATAGAGATACTAAAAATTTACCTGATTTGGTAACTTGGCTACGTTTATGGGCCTACGGCTATTTCTTTTATTCATTTGTAAATTAGGTTACAGTATTTGTATTAAAATCCTACTTACAAGAAATTTTTAAAATTATATTCACACTACGCTCTGTCCACTATCTTTGACCTCGCCTGCTTACTACAATGGCACTTATAAATTCAAACTCTTTATGAAATATGAGCCAATTCATCGGGATTTTTCATAATCATTGTTTTGATTATCTGTTGCTATTCTGACAAAGGAGGTAAAGATATGACACCAGTGGAATCGCAAAAGAAAGATAAGTCATCAAAGCAAGGGGTCTTCGCGAGCCATGATAAGAGTAGCAAGCTTGTGTTCTTAGAAAGTTGTAACCTTGTCTTTGACTTGGAGGACCTGCTGCAAGCATCAGCTGAGGTGCTCGGAAAAGGAGCATTTGGGACAACATACAAGGCGACTTTAGACGATTCAACCATAATTGTGGTGAAGAGAGTGAAGGAATTGAATGTGGGAAAACGAGAGTTCGAGCAGCAGATGGACGTGATGGGAAGTACGAGGCATGAGAATGTGGCAGCAGTGAGAGCTTATTACTATTCTAAGGATGAGAAACTTATGGTTTACGATTATTATGAGCAGGGCAGTGTTTCTGCAAGGTTACATGGTGTATTCAGTTCTCTCCAATCTATAAGACCACCATTATATTGATTATTCACACGTATAAATTCCTTCGAAAATTTCATTCAATCCTAATCGTTCACCTCTAATTTGTGGGTAGACGAGGTGAGGGTGGGACTTCGTTATATTGGAAAACCAGAGTAGGAATTGCAATTGGTGTAGAAAGAGGCATACTTGACATCCATGCACAAACTGGGGGGAAACTTGTGCATGGAAACATAAAAGCTTCAAATGTTTTCCTCAACTCTCAAGGGCAAGTTTGTGTTTCTGATATTGGTATGGCGACAGTGATGAGTCCTATGCCAACACCAGTTATGCGGGCTGCAGGGTACCGTGCCCCAGAAGTAACGGATAGTCAGAAAGCAACCCAAGCAACTGATGTTTACAGTTTTGGGGTCTTGATACTTGAGCTTCCCACCGGGAAATCCCCGATACATGCCACTGGTGGTGATGAAGCTGTTAACTTGGTAAGGTGGGTAAATTCTGTGGTCAGAGAGGAGTGGACTGCAGAAGTGTTTGATATAGAGCTTTTGAGGTATCCTAACATAGAGGAAGAAAAGGTAGAGATGTTACAAACTGGAATGTCTTGTGTGGTGAGAATGCCAGAGCAGAGACCAAAAAAGTGGATGTAGTAAAAATGGTGGAGGATAACCGGCGACTGAGTACAGAAAACCCAGCATTCGCCGAAAATAAGCCAGAAATCTCAAGCTTAATGGCTACACCAAAGGCAACTGAAATTGCATATTCTTCTACTGCACGTTGAGATTCTTTTTCATTTTATAAATTTTTAAACCTCTATTCCAATTGGAAATGTTTTTGTGATGTGTTAGTTGTTTGTGTATTTTATATTTCTTTGACAATTTCCGTGCTAAAAATTTAGTTTAGCTGCCTAACCACAGCTAAGGTAAAAGCCAAGATCGGCCTTTGTCTAATATATTATTTAGTAACTACATTGTTGTAATGCATGCGGAATTAAATGGTCTTGTTCAATAATTAAATCCAAAAAAAAGAAAAAGAAAAAGAAAAATCTGTTCACTATACGTACGCCTGGATGGCGGGAGGATTCATGACCCACTAAGTTGTCTTTCGACACGGATACTCAATGTGCACCTTCCTAATCCGCAATGCAATTAGACTGCATCTCACCTGCTCCACTACTAGTTAGTTTCAATTTTAATGTACCCAAACGTCAGTAAATAAAATTTATTTATTTGGGAGGGGTATCAAAACATTATTATAATCCATATTAAAAATATCATAACATAGTTCAAGATTTTATGCCTAGATTGGACGGCATCTGCTCTCACATATGGGAACTGAGAAGACTCGATTTCAATCTCTCAAAGTGAGAGGCCAATCACCCAACTAAGGGCGCTTGGCCATTGCCCATTTATTTGAGGGTTCTAACATGCCAGCTCCCATTCATAGGGTGATTTTTACTTGATTGTATTTCATTTCTTTCCAAACAGTAAATAAACATTTCATTTCATTCCATAGAAAAAAGATTAAAACAACAGATGCATAATATATATCAGGATTGAATTACAGTCACAGACAATCCATTTCGGTAAGTGGTGAAACCATTATACACTAATCAGCATAATAAGCCCCACATATACCAACATAACGATATTTATACTTAAGAAAGAGGATATCTTGTGAGGTGAAAAGATATGTTCACTTGCCTGAGTTTCTTTTGGAATCTCCTTTGCTTCTAACGTGAGAAAGCAACAATGGAAACAGCATCATGAAGATATCAGGAACGTTGTCATCAAGCTTACCAAGCTTTAGTTGGGGATGGATTGCCAAGGACGCAAGGAATAATCAAGAATCTCCAAGTGGGTATATCTTCCAAAGGACTACTAGAATTTGATTGTCAACATGTCACATATATGGCTTAAACACTCAACTCTTTTTGTGTTGTTGGCATGTAAGGGCATTCAGTTGGCAGATAACATCAACAGAGTTTGGCATAAACATCGAGTTCCACTACTCCTGAACCTTCCGTCGTTCTAGCTTACTGTTACCTTTAAAAACTCAGGCTCATGAATCTGACGAATGTCTCTCAATATGGACATTTTGGATGCATAACTGCACCATAATGTACAGCATATTTCCATGGTTCTTTGAATTTCCCTTCGTAAAATGTTCACTGATAATCTCATGCAATTAGAAGTGCACATGACATCTTACTAAAGATTTTTGAATATGGATTTATAAACAAAACTTCATAATGTCATGTAATTCAACAAGTCAGGTGGCCACTCTGATATTCTCTTACAAACTTTATTCAATAATCTTCCTTTATCAAGGCCAAAGAGTTCAATCCTCTTAAAAATTTCAGGTAAACTTCCTTGAATTTGCTAGCGTTTACGTGGAATTTTGTAATGTGAAAAGTTCCTCCCTTTCCACTCTCAGGGGTAACATAAACACGTTACAATAAGATATATAATCCAAACAAATCACATGTAGAAGCGGTAACTGATATTTAGAAGGACAGGGAATATACATAACAGCTGTATCTTCTGTGGAAAAGAATTTAGCATTGATTTTCTAAGCAATCACATTTAATACATCCAGCTGAAACTGGTTTGAAGATGAATATAAATTACAGAATTATTTTTTGTGAAAAAAGAAGAGAAATAAAGAATCACACTCTCTCAAATATCAAAATGATAAAGCTACCTATATTCAGGGGGAGATTGACTTTAAAGCTGTGTACAAACCAAACATGCAATGACCATATATTTTACCTGTACAATGAAGACTACATTCCCCGTAAAAGCGTACAAATATATTAAAGCAAGTGTAAGCTGCAACTCATTTCATCACAATTCTTGTTTTAACACCTCCTGAAGTACACACACACACACAACAACAACAACCAAAAAAAAAAAAAAAAAAAAAAAAAAAGTGAAGCTTCAGGGGAACATAAAATCATAAAAGCTCATAACCAAATGTCCTAATATGAAATTACAGGAAATTCATCATTCGAAAAGAGTATAATCACAAACCTTCTACTTCCTCAAATTGAACTTCCTTCACCATTTCAGCAGCTGCATGATACTCAAAACTACAGAATGAAAATTGGACATATTCTATTATTCACAAAGAACAATCATAAGGACAGATAACAAGAAGAAGTCAACAAACCAAAGAAAAAAAGACAAGTGAAAGAGATTGAATGACACAACTCCTAATTTAACAATGTCCGTGATCAAAACTAAATTAGTTTTATGTTAGAGGTTATCCTCCAATAAAAAGATGCATAGACTGAAGTTTCATTTTCCTACCAAAGATTTCAGCATTAACATTCCACAAAGTAACTATTTTGTGAGCCTACAGGTTGAAAAAATTTCTCTTTTCTTTGTCACTTTTACTCTTTTCCCTTTACTTTAACTTAGTCATATGTAAACCTCCACATTGCAATACAATAAAAAATTAAACCATTAAGATCCCAACCATTTGTCCAACCTTCACAAATCATCTTGAGGGAAGCCTGTGTAAACAACGAGCTTAGACCAAATGATCTAAGCAATTTTAAAGATTGCTCAAACCTCAGAGGTCAAGAAGAACCATCCACCTCCAGGACTACAAATAAAACTGGAAGTGGAACATTCGATTCAAATTTACATTGATAATATC
Source organism: Trichilia hirta (assembly GCA_035221805.1). NCBI lineage: Eukaryota > Viridiplantae > Streptophyta > Magnoliopsida > Sapindales > Meliaceae > Trichilia > Trichilia hirta. The sequence goes on from JAWDEX010000023.1 coordinate 5,028,945, forward strand.
AAATGGACTGAAAAAAGGTTCAGACTAAATACTAGCATAGCAAACAAAAATAGCAATAGCACAAATTTATGTTTACCTATTGGAAAAGGCCACCTCAACTTCCTCAGATGCACCCTTTGTAGTTTCAAATAGCACAGTAACAATTTCTGTTTTCCGAGTACTCGCCATGAGTAGATCATACTCTGATGGGATGATAATTGCAAAGAAGTTATCACACAGCTCACTCAAGAACATCTTCTCTATGGCTGCCAGGGCTATGCGGCGTTTAAGAGCATCAGTCTCCAGGTCCACAAGGTAAATGGCAAAGTCAGTGATTAAAAGAATGCAACGTTTCATCTTCCCAGAACCAGTGAACTTTAAAACTTTATCAGCAAATAGAACTTGTTTTTCACCTGCAAAAATTAAATATTATGTCATTTTAGAAATAAAAAAGGAATTTAAGTGATGAATTATAACATTCCAATGCAAGCTGTTCTCCAACTGAAGGACCGGAATTTCAAGCATAACATGCCCATCAACAATGGGAAAGCAAACAAACTAGATCTCTCTCCCTCTAGTTTTCCCCTTTGTCGTGTTACAGGAAGTTGACAGGAAGGTGGATAAATTAATTTTTGGTACACCTTCCCCCAATTTCTTTTAAAGTGCATTAAGACCATTTGAACTGCTTGTTCATTCCCACTCATCCTGTCTTCCCAAAACAAAATGATTTATGATTCAGACGCAGTCAATTTTGGGGTAGAAAATATTATAAGACAGTTAATGTCATCTATGTCTTGGATGGGATGCGCTATTCCCATGCCTGATCATTTTTATTTCAACCTTTAATTTAAGCCATCATGACTATTCTTGAAAAGAAAGTCAAATCCAAGAGTTCAAATCTAAGAGTTACGTTACACCAACACATAGAGGAATCAACATCCATAAGCTCAAGGGAGACTATAAACTTCCAACATTTGGAAATCTAACATTCTTCGGCGCTCTGCCACAACTTCAACAAAATTTAGCAATATTTGGATTCCTTAGAAGTTAGAGCTCTTCAACGATTTATCAACCACCAATGCCGATGTAGAAACTATAGTTTCATATGATCAACCAAAGTAAAGATAGTTACTTTAGGATTAATAAAGCTTGTTATTCGTAAAACATTTCTTTTTCAAATATTTCTAAAAAAATATCATTGGAAGTGTTTTCTACAAAAGCAACCTAACAACACACTTTTAGTATCAATAGAGATCATTGATTTACATCTTCAACCAGATTTAACCAACAGTATATATATAATTTCAAACAAGAAAATTACACAACATAGCTAATTGAATCTCGAAATTATAATATTGCAAAAATAGAAAAACAAATTGAACTTATTAAACATAGACTCATCAAAATTAAAAAAAAAAAACGCAGCCTTTTAATATAGCTAACCTTGTTTTTGCAGACTCTTCATTAAATACGGATGAGACTGAGCGTCGAGGTAATTGCCTTTGTAGCTACGATGCAGCGATGCCTTTCGACGAACTTTCATTCCCGTGAACGGCTCTTGATCTTCGGTAACATTGTTCTCTGATGGTCTCAGTCTCATCGAACGATCATCCTGATCTTCGTCTTCAACGTCGTATTTCGGAGGCTGCGGTTCCTCGATTTGGACTCGCCGATTTGTTCTGTACCGGCTCATTTCGGATGCGGGAATGGCGAGTCTGGATCGGCGGACGCTGGGCTGTTTACTTCTGTTTTGGGATTTGAGGGATGATGATTAAGCCCGTTAACCATGTCAGTCATGTGGTCCCATTGGATTCGTTCGGTGTGGTCACTGATTGGCGTATGGGGAATCTTGACCGTTCAAGCTTTGGGATCCACATCAGCGTTGTCCCGGCTCCCCCAGAGATCACTGATCGATGAATTTTATATTGTCCCTACTCCCTACGATGGAAGACAATTCAACTAATTTTGATCAGCTTGTATAGTTTTAATGTAATTTTTTAGTTTAGTTCACCTTTCTTTTACTTAATATTTTTAATGAACAATTTTTAAATATCAACGAATAACTATGCTATATATTTTACTTTATGTAGTTAAGTTTAATCATTTACAATAATTGTAACTCATTATCATTCTTTAAAAATATTATCAATTTTAGCCAATAGTAAAAAATTGTTTGATTAGATTAATTAAGAAATTGGGAATTTACTAATGTTCCCTATTTAATCATACTAAATTTATATTACCAAAGATCTTACACACTTAATAGCAAGTAATAAAAACATTATCACAAACTTATTTATATAACTGGTTTATATTTGTTTAAATAATATTGAAAATAAAGGATATTTCAAATAAATAAATAAATAAAGGAGAATTTAGAAAATAAAAAATAAATAAAAGGGAGGATCTAAGATGACTAATCTTCTTTGAAAAATGACTCTGTTGACACCGATGAACCATAAATTGTATTCCCAAGGCGCTTTGCGGGATTCCGAAACCTTTGAAAGCGACGTCGTTTTAAGGAACTATTCATAGCAGGATTCCGACACCTTTGAAAGCGACGTCGTTTCAGGAACTATTCATAGCAGCTTCCAGCAACGCGGAATCTCAAACAAACGACGTCGTGATACTAATAAAAGATACCTATCGCACGAGTTATGCAAAAATACCATACAGAAGCTTGGAACTTATTTTCGGCGGCTAGTTTCGGCGAAATTTTGGTTAATCGTAGAAACGACGCCAAGTTGGGCCCACCATAAGAGAGGATAAACCAACCAGAAGGTCAAAAACACAAAGGACGGGACCCACACGTTATATATTTTAATCAGTCATCACCTCCCCGTATCCCAAATTCTTCCGCTATTTCTTTGTTTCTGGCATTTCCCTTACCGTTCAATTTATCACATTTCTTCCGATCTCCTCCCACACGAATCCACAAAAATCGTCCCGAAACAGGAGCATCATTGTTGCTTCTCAGGTAAGCGTATGATACGTTCAATTTTTTTTTTCGTACTTACTATCTTTTTATCATGATCTGAGGAGATCTGCGGTGTGAATCGTAGGTTGAAACGATGGCGTCGAAGCGGATCTTGAAGGAGCTTAAGGATTTGCAGAAGGATCCTCCTACCTCATGCAGTGCCGGTAAATCATTCTTTCTCTCTCTGGTTTATATGTATGTATGCATGTAAATGTTTGACCTATGTTTACGTGTATGCATGTTGTTGTTTGACTTTGAACTATCTGTGCTTCCTCGTTGATTTTTAGATATTGTTACAGAATTTTATCTAGTACTTGAGATTGAATGATGTGAATGTGATGGTTTAGGGTATCATTTTTACTGACGGTGCTAATTATTTGTACGATTCCATCTTCTTGTTCTATTTGTCTACGTTAACATACGCAGAGGTTGTTAATCGTAGTCATTTAATGCTTTCTTTTGTTGTGGGTATTGACACAAGTTAGGTATTTTAAAAAGATGTGACAAATTTTATGGTTAGACAGTGATTTTTGGCTGCTTTGATATCCGATCATATATGGTTTTCTTTGGTATTGACAATATATTTGAAATGAATTGAATTATTAATTTGAAAAAGATGTGGCAAAAGTTGTGGTTAGAAAGTGATTGTTGGCTGTTTGGATATTGATAATTTTGCCTTCCAAGTAGAAAAGAGGGTAGCTTATTCTGCATTGTATCATGATACATACTGTTTTGAATACAGATTTGACTTGTCTAATATGTTAAATTAATGCATTGTAGTAATTATATGTCTAATTGGGGCAACTCAATAACCCAATGTACAGATAACATTTGTGATTTGCTTAGGGTTTGGTGTGTCTTTTGGGGGGAATTATATGAAAACATTGATTTAGGAGGCTATAGGAAGTAGATGTGGTCATATATGCTTAGCTCTAGATACGTCTGACCAATAGCAAAACTTACTCATAATTTTGTGAGAAATGCTTAAATTAAATGCATCTAAAGTGCACGTGTAGGCCGTACTTTAAAGAAAGTCTCAATACACATGATTGTAATGCGTAGCACACTTCTTACATCTCCTGCCACTTGCCATTACAATAAATTAGTCAAGCACTGGTTCAATTGTGGTTTTGTTTTGAAATGGTATATAGATGTTATTAAGTTGAGACAGATTGTAAGTGGGGGATTCCCATTATGCAACATATAGAAATTATGGCTCATAGGAACTTGCTTTTTCTTTTCTTTTCTTTTCTTTCTGCTATCTTGGGTATTATATGCGTTGTTGTTGAGAATTCGCAATTCAGTTATGTCAGCAGCAATACCTGATGTGAAACGGAAAATTTTATGAAATATTGGCCATCAAGATGAATTGTTGATTTAGATGTTTTCTTTTTGGAATAAATGAAGCAAAAGAAGTGGTTAGCTCTCTCAATATGAGTATCCAGTCAAGGATCATTATTTTTCTCTCATTAAGCTCATATGAAGCACATCAGGGGAAGTGCGAAAAAACTGTTTTGAAATGCTCAGATCATTTACTACTTGAGCGTTTATCTGCTAACAAAACCAAACTGATCGAGCCGCATCAGCATTTTACTTGGCCTAGTGGAAACTTCACCAGATATTTTGGAATTTGATTGATGCATCTGTTGGATTTAAAACAAGCTTGCCGTATTAGAAGTTAATGGAATGTCTTACACTTGTAAGAAATTTGAAAAAGCTTTTTGTACCTTAAATTGAAGGGTGCTCTAGTTTGTCATTGCAAGTTGTCATGTTTTGTTTTTCATTGTGTTAAAAATATTGTTATTTGCTATGTTTTGAATTATAAGATAAGTACTCTGGCTAAGTTTTTTCTTGAACTATTCTTGCTAAGATCTCTGTTTAATAACAATTTAGTTGCCACATCATCCATCAAACTTTTTCCTGTTATCATTTATAATTGTCTCATTGTATCCATGATATTGCAGGTCCTGTTGCAGAAGACATGTTTCATTGGCAAGCAACAATCATGGGTCCTCCAGATAGTCCTTATGCTGGGGGTGTTTTCCTAGTTACCATCCATTTTCCTCCAGACTATCCATTTAAGCCTCCCAAGGTGCTCCATACACTATTTATTTTTATCTTCTGTGTTGGTTATATCCTTTAATACTCTGAAATATTCTACTTTATTGTCCTATCCTCAATCATCGACCTACTTTATTTGTTAGCTTTTTATACATTTCCCCCTTGATTGGATTGTTTTAAAATGATAGAAATTTAATAATACAGACTCAGCTATAGGATGACATTTGGATTGCATTCTTTTTCTTTTTCAAATGATTGGAGGTTAACTGCTGGATATTCTTAGTTTCTAATTGTAATAAATTGTTATATGCTCCCTTGATTTCAGTTGAGTAGACCAATATGCTAGCTTTCTGTGAGAAATTAAGATGATAAATTATAGTTCTAGAGAAAGAGCTTTTGTGCAAGAAAACATTTGTTTCCCCGATCTTTGCTGTTGACTGCAGTAAGTGAATTTGAGTGTAATTTGGCATTTGGAGTTTCCAGTTCTGGATTGTGTGTTGGTGAAATTTAAGAACTTTGCTTATATTTATGTGTTTCTTTGTGCCTTAAGGGTATTGCATGTTTTATGAATTTTATTCTTAAGGATTGAATCTATCACTTCCTCTGCTTTCCCTTTCATTTTTTCTCATGCCTTTATTGGATCTTGCAGGTGGCATTCAGGACAAAGGTATTTCATCCGAATATTAATAGCAACGGGAGCATTTGCCTTGACATTTTGAAGGAGCAATGGAGTCCTGCTCTAACCATTTCCAAGGTTTATTTTATACCTATGATAACTCCAATTTGGAAATTAAGAATATATAATTAGTCTATCTGCACTACTAGCAGATTATTATGATTACACATTTCCAGTTGGAGATTACCATTTATTTAGGGTTTTGATAAATTATATTGAACAACCGTCTGTTGCAAAATTTGGTACTTAAGGACGTATTGTGTATGCTCTTTTGTGGTAGCAGAAATGATAACAACTGGATTGTAACTGATGTAGCAGAAATGTTAATCACAGGATTCTAACAAATCGGGCTATTCTCACACCTACTTTGTTTGGTAGATACAGTATTTACCTGTTCAGTAGTGGAAATCAACCTATCACAATTAAAATTTGTAATGATATGGTATACTAGGCACTAGCTAGAGAATTAGTTGTGCTATGTTTGATTGCTCATAGATGAAGCTAATTTTAATTCATGACTTTTACTCCTCATCATTTTGATCTTGCTGCTGTCTAATTTTTGTTTTGCATTAATCTTCCAAGCTGCATGTTGCTTTTGGTTTTGTAACGTCGAAAGTGTTCTTTCGTTTTCATTCATAGGTGTTGCTATCAATCTGTTCATTATTGACGGATCCAAATCCCGATGATCCATTAGTTCCAGAAATTGCTCATACGTACAAGACGGACAGGAATAAGTACGAAACCACGGCAAGGAGCTGGACCCAGAAGTACGCCATGGGTTAATAACTAAGGCTGTGGTGTGTGAGGGGGGCCTTTTGTCTTACATTTTTTGTTTTGTTTTTCCGGTTTCTGTATGGATGTCTATTCGTTCCTAAAGGTGGACTAAAACAAAAGGTCCACAAACATGCCCCTAATTAAAAGAAGAAACTAAGTTTTGCTTCTCGATGGATGTATGGATAATGTGACTTCATTGGCCAATGAAATGTATCCCCAATTCTGAATGTCAAGTATTTCTTCATGAGAAAACATCCAAATTCATTTGGTTATCTAACCTTAAAACAATATTTCAAAAGGAAACTTAAAACAGACTTCTGTTTCGCTCCCTGCTTTGCTTTCCCAAAATGTCAACAATATTTCTATTTGGTCAAAACTGTGTAAATAACGAACTGTTATAGTACTCGTGCATTTTATTTGTCAGGAAGCTTTTATTTAGAGAAGCAATTTTGTGATGGGTTGAGCTCTAGTCCAACTAGTACTTTGAAATTTTTTACTTTTGTAATTAATTTATAATAATAATATTGCAAAAGTTTTACACAATACATCAAAATACAAAGTTTACAAAGATGTTAATCTTTAATTTTTTTTTAACTCAATAAAAAGATTATATAGTTTGGCTTACAAGTCTTACGAGTGTTATTTTCTCTTTCACTTGTTTTTTTTTTAGTTTTGTGATTTTTTTCTCTCTTTTCACGTCTCATGCTTTTTCGTGCTTTATTGTCTTTAAGAACTTAAGTTTATCTCAAATATCTCGTATAAAGTAAAACACACCCTTAACTTCTTAGGGTTATTAGGATTTTTATTTTACAAGAAATTCCATTTAAAATTAATACATTTAATTTTTTAAGATCATAAAGAATCTAATTCATGAGGAATCCTTAAAGTATGAGACATTTCGATTTTTCATAATTTTGCATAATGAGTTGTTCGTACAAATTTGTACTGCTAACATCATCAAGTTGTATAGCTGACATCATCATGTCTGTACCAATTATATACATAGGTTTATAATATGCGCCCCTTACTCGTATCTTATACTTGGCTTATGAAGGAGTTCTTAGGATTGTGCAAAGATTCTTCGGTTACTCTTGACTCTTGCTTATATATAAGACTTATACTTTTTCAGTTATTCTGTTAGGAAGTATAATTGTACTCAAAATAGTGATCAACTTTTAGATCTCCATTTCTAATCCTCCGATTAATCTAATCTTTTAAACAATTCTTTTTTACATCTAATGAGTATTTTGGACTCTATATGTACGCATATTATGTCTCTAGTTCGATGATGTAAAGGAGTTTAAGTTTTTGTTGCATATCGTTTGCCTATGTATATAGTGCCCAACACCCAGTGCCCAACGCCCATGCTATTAGCCTAACCTGCATTTTTGTTGCCTCACATAACCTCTTTGGATTATTAACCCTAATTTTTGTGCTGCATTATTAACACATATTAATCTCTGTTATGTGTGCCTCTTATATCTGCCTTGCCTTGTGTTGCTATAACAACACAAATAACCTTTTATGGCCTAGGATCAAGGTCATCTTAGCCTCAGGTGCATCTTGTTAGTTTAAGGTTATGACAAACCTCCTTTACTTAAAAAGTCCAACATCTTCGTTGAATCAGAGAGGTATGCTTGAACTTGTTGCTCAAAGTGCCACAATGTAATATCTCATTCTTGACTTGCATTCGTTGCGCTTCCTCTTTTCTATTGAACTAACTACTCTATTTTTCAATTCTTCTTAGTTTGCCCTATGGTCTGGTGATTAAGAATCTTCTCGACTCTTTTATCAAATTATTTTCGAATCACAACTGGTGCTATCCTAGTTTGTTGATGTCCCCTGTTAACCAAATCTACATGAAAAGGCTTTAAAAATATATATACATTGTCGAATGTATCTTTAACCTCTTTAGAAGTTTTAATCTATAAGCAACTTTGCCCACCCTCTTTACTACCTTGAAGGGTAGTTCATACTTCAGCACTAATCCTCTGTGCACTATTTTGTTGCTCATCTTCTTCCAAATCTGTGGGGTTAGCTTCAACAATATTTGGTCACTCACGTTGAACTTGAGGTTTCTTCACCTCGCATTTGCATATTTCTTCATTCGACAAGCTACTTTAACTAGACTATTTGAGGTTAGCTCTAATAGATCCTTTTTGTCTCATGCAAGCCTATATGCAGTCAAGCATTTCATCTTGCGATTCTATTTTGCCACCTCTTGTGGTGTGCGCGATTATTACCCTAGCACTAACCTTGCCGGATTCATCTCCGTTATAAAAAAACTATATATATTATAATAGAATTGAGCTGTGTCTAATAACTCTACATGATTTTTTTGACTTGCTGTTATATAGTGCCTCGAATATTCTTTAAGTAGTACATTTATCCTTTTGGTTTGCCCATTTGTTTGAGGATGATTAGTTTTGGAAAATGTTAACTCCGTGCCTATGAAATTAAAGAGTGAAGTACAAAATTTGTCTATGAACCTTGTGTTTCTATCACTCACAATATCTTCTTTTACTCTAAAATATTTAACCACATATTTTAACATTAACTCTGCTACTTTTTCTATAGAACTGCATGTGGTACAGGTATAAATACTGTATATTTCAAAAATTGATCTACCACAATCAATATTAATGAGTATATATCCTTTACTTTAGGCATTTTTGCTATGAAATTCATAAAATTGACTACCATAGCTTTTTTGGTATCAATAATGGTTATAAAAGTCTCGCAGGTCTTCTCCTCTTACTCCTATAAAGTTTGCATACTAGGAAAATTTTGACATACATCTACACGTCCTCTTCTATTTTAGGCCAGAAATAGGATTTCTCAAGCAATGCCATCATCCTTTCAGCCCCCAGATATCTTGCCATTTTGGATCATGCGTTTCATGTAATAACATCTTGCACAATTCTCCTCTACTAGGAATATATAATTTGCCTCTTCGAGCATAAATTAATTTATATTTGAGTCAATATCCTGTCGTAAATCTAATTTTATAAAATAAGATACTCTTTTCAACCTGTCAAATAAATCTGTCACATTTGACATAGAATATTTATTTTTCACTGTAGCTTTATTGACTGCGTGATTATTTATATATATGAGCAACGAGCCATCTTGCTTCATTTAGAATAGCACTGGTGCCGTATATGGTACTTTTAAAGGTTAAATGTACCCTGTATGCAATAATTCATTAAACTGCCTCCTCAAGTCTTCTAACTCGTTTAGCACCATGATATAAGGTACCTAGGCAGAAGGTCTTGCTTTAGACTTAAGTATAATATGATAGTCCACCGCATGTCTAGGAGTAACTCTTTGGAAAGTTATAATGGCATCATATCTTTGAATTCATTTAACACAGCTGCATACTCATCAAACATCTCCTTAACTTGATCTTACTTGACTTTTATAAGTGCTGCTATATAAAACAATTCTTTCTTCTTGAGGCATTTATTAAAATGTATGATAGATTAGAGTGATGGTCCTATTTTGTCATTTTTCAAGAACTTACATTTCACAAGTCCTTATGTCTTTTTCATAATCAACAAACTTCGCAAGTATGGCATAACATATACCATCGCATCCACAAAGAATTCCAAACTAAGAATCAACTCAAAATCACTAAGAATCAATACTTTAAAAACTCAAACTTCACACGTTTTGGTGTCTTTCTCATAATCAACAAACTTCGTAAGTGTGGCATTACATATACCATTATACCTATAAAGAATTCCAAACCAAGAATCAACTCAAAATCATCAAATAGAAGGATTGAGAATGGTACCTTTTTCTCTTAAGAGCCAATCTTTGATGTACTTATAGCTACTTCACACATAGTTATATTGGATGAATTTATGGCCCTCATTGCACATTGTGCACTTTTGACTTTCAATCTAAATCTTTGTACCTTATGCTCAAATATAAAATTATTGGTGGCACTTGTGTCCAACATTGCTTGAATTTCCTTCTTGTTTATATAGACCTTTATACACATTAAGTCTCAAAATGACTTATCAATCTGTAATATATTACACTTTTGTTGCTGTAATAGGTTTAATTTTGATACACTAGCTTTTGCCTTGAGTACCTTATTTTCTTTGGATGTTGCTATGTTGAGCTAAACTTGTTTTGGGCAATCCCTTGCCTTATAGGGTCCATCACATATAAAATACTCCGATTTCTTTTGTGACTTGGCCTAGCTAGTTTTTCCTTTTTCTTTATAGCCTTTGCCTTTGGTATTTTCAGCCTTCTTTTTTTTTTCTTGTCCTCGTTGGCTTTCTTCTACTTGTTTTGAAGCCTGAGCTTGTAGTTAATTAGCCCATTAGCTACTGTAATTGTTAAAGACAAATCTCTAACACTTTATTTTTGTAGCTCAGTTTGTCCCTAA